>PVIJ01006036.1:0-31920 GCA_004024925.1 Scalopus aquaticus
GGGGAAAAAAAAAATAAAAAAAAAAAAAAAAAAAAAAAAAAAAAAAAAAAAAAAAAAAAAAAAAAAAAAAAAAAAGAACACAGGAAAGGGTTCTTCATTCCCGGGCCATGTGAGGTAGCAGCTTAGTCTGGACAGATGAGAGGACCTCAAGTGCAGGGAAGTATGGAAATCTGGACTCCCATGAGTCCTCGATGCTCAAAGTGTGGTCCACTTATGCTTGGCCAGCTTGTTAAAAAACGCATCTCAGCTCTACCCAAGCCTACTGAAATGGGATCTGCTTTAAAAAAACTTACCCTTTTGATACGCATGTACATTAAAATTTGAGAAGGGCTGCTTTAAATGTAAGAAGCTTGGGCATAGCTGCTGGAAAGGAGGCAGAGATCTATGAGAGAGGCTGTTTTCCCAGAGCCCATTCAGGTCAACAGAACAGTTCTTGGTGCTTAGTGGGATTCAAGCACCTCTGTACACTCCCAAGGAACCTACTAAAAACTGCACTGTGCCTCCCCTGAGTCCCACATCCTGCGACACATGACCCAGCAGGTCCTCCAATACAGTCGTGTGGTAGAGTGTTGATGTGAATAAACAGTGGTGACTGGAACAACATTGCTAGTTTTGTTAGACAAGGACCCGCTTTCTTTATGTGTTCTTGACCTTAAGTCACAGTTTCCAAGAACCTGCACATGAACTGATGTAGGGGTCACCGTTCCTCCTTCACTGATGCATTAATATGTTCTGCTCAGGACACGGAGGGTCAAGGGTAAGTCACACAGACCAGGATACTGCTCTGAAGAAGATCCCCTCCATGGGGAGCTCAGCAACAAATAAGAAACAAACAAGAGATCACCCAGCAGTGAAAAGGCAGGTGAGGAACTCAGGCTCTGATCTCGGAGGGGTGGGGACTGAAGTGACCCACCTGAGGCTCAGCCAGTGGTCCCAGCACTCCACTACGGCCAGGCCTGGTGGCCTCACTGCTAAAGCAAGAACCCTTTTCTCCCACCCCCCATCCTGGGAAGAGCGTTGACCTGTGCTTCGGAGGGAGGCCAAGGAGCCTTATAGATTTAGCTTCAGCACCCCCCAGGTCTGGGGGTTTCCAGGCCCCTGGAAGACACCCCTTCTCAGTGATTTCCAAATCTCCAATTCCCTTTCTGGTTTTAACGAGAATTCATTTTTCTGGGTTTGCACAGAGGAGGGCTTGAAGAAGCATAGCCCCAAGAACCCAGGGGCAATAGAGTTTATTCCCCTCTTGGGATAGCAGAGCCCGCCAGAGCCTGAATAAACATGGGGCTGGTGTGGCATCACCCCACTGCCTGCCGGCTGGACCAGCTGCCTTTCCCACAGCCCCAGTAGTAGCTGCCTCTCCTTAGTTGCCCCCCACCCCCACCAGCCACCTTCACCCCAGGGGTGCTGACTGGGGCACTCCACTCCTCCCAGGGCTGTTTTCCTCACTAAGGACCTTTGTGGGGCACTTAAGAGAACACTGTTCACACAGAGCACTCCCGATCCTGCCCTGGCAAAAGGGTGAACCACATGACCTCATGCCTCAAGCTCTTCCCCTGGGACAGCTGCAATCGTGACATTTATGGCGTGTGCAACTTGGCTCATGGGCTGGCAATGTGATGGAGGAGGCGGGAAAGGTCACTCTCTGGCACGGCGGGTGTACCACATGGCCCTGCTGAGGATCCTGGCACTGTGAGGAGGAGGGAAGGGAGGAGGGAGGAAGAGGAAGTAGTCAGAGGCTTGGCACATAACAGCCACAGCAATTAAAGATCTGGGCACACGGTCATGAGTCCTGGAGACAGGCAAGGCTGTGGGACTGAGAGGTGTTCACAGAATACATGCCCATGCTGAAGGGCACGTAGCTAGCATTGGGGGAAGCTGGGGAGACATGGCTCCACTGCCAGGTGGACACAGCTGTCCTGTGCTGCCAGCAGCCAGGTGCACAGATACCAGAGGGGAGGACGCACGCAACCCTGGCAGGCTCCTGGGCCAGGGGGAAAGGTATGAGGGTAGAGTGGGGGTACTTTGCAGCCCCACTGGTCAAAGTGCAATGTTAAGTGTCCATAGAAAGCTGACACAACCAGAGGTGGAGCATGTGTGGGGGAGGGGAAGCTGGTCCCTGGGGATATATGTGTCCTAATCTGGTCCTAACCTGTCTTACCCTCCCCCAGTGTGCCTGGGGGAGACCATGTAACCACTTAAACCCAAAGCACTGGGACCTGATTGGAAGCTGATATGGTACAGAGTTCCCAGGCCCAGCTGGGAAAAGGAGTAATGATCCCTAACTTCCAGGGCTGGCATGGAGGATGGACAAGGGGCTGCCCTCAGCAAGGTGTCAGGTACAAATGGGCTGGCTCTATTGATAAAGCTGAGCAGGTGGCCTCTGGGATCTCAGCAAGAATAGAGGTGGAAAAGGACAAGGTGCTGAGGTTTGGTGCGGCTGGTCCCAGGGAAGGTGAAGACACAGGCTGGAGTGTTCAGAGACACTAGACAGCTCTGGAGGAGACTGGGCCAGAAGACAGCTGGGCCAAATGTGGCTCCAAGTCACTATTAGGCATGTGCCCACACTGAGGGGGCTGCCTGACCACCACCAATGACTGAATGTGCACAAGGCCCAGATGCACATGGAAGCCTGGGGCAGGGGGAACAGGTGTCCCTGTGGGCGTGAAGTGTGGGGGTAACTGGAGCCTCAGTGGGGGGAGCTTGGAGCACCCGTCAGCTGGTCCTGCTTTCCCCCAAGCCCCTCAAGGTCCAACTAGGACCAGGTGGCCTAGGATTGCCACCCCAGTCGACAGCTGTCTCCAGTCCCTGGTGAGAGAGAGCAGCTAGAAACAGCTGGACCCCTGATGATGGGGCAGGCACAATCCCCGAGCACAGCTGACAGGGACAGGCAGGCAGGCTGGCATTTGCCAGCTGTCACCTCAATTGCCCCCAACCACATCAGCTGCCGAGCATCCAATCTACACGAGTGCCCTAGATGACTTAGACCCAGGCAGCCCCCAAGAAGTCCAGAGCCCAGAAGGAAAGTTCAACAAGCAAAGAGCAAAATGTCGGATGAATTTTAATAGTAGGGGTGACCCCACCCTTAAATTTAGCCTGCCCGCTCAAGCTGCTCCGAGGTTACAGATGGAGGGCCAGCTCTCACACCTGAAATCCCTTTAGGCAAGAAGGAATCCTTTCTGGCCACAGCAACAAATTAGATTTGAAATATATATAGCCCCGGGAGAGGTAATATATTGACTTGAATTCATATTAAGATGTAAATTGAATTAAATAACATTAGGACTGAAATGCATTCTAAGAAATATTATCTCCAACCTGTTCCCTTTTCACAGATGAGGATGCTGTGGTCAGACCCAGAGGGTGACAGTCCTCTCCAAGTTGCACTTGAGGAAGAAGAGTGAAATGACTGAAAGCAAATCCTCTGTGAAAGCAGATTTGATCAGAGGAGAGAGCTCTCAAGGTGTCATCAAGGGAGTGGAGAGGAATGAAGACAGGAGGCTGGGAAAGAGACAGCTCTCCTAACTCGTGGAAAGACCTGTGCAGATGAAAATTCCATTTTCCTTAAAGTTGATGAAAAGATATATCCCCCAGGGTCAAGACTGTGTCTTTGATCTTGCCTTCAGACCAGAAACACAGTGTCACCAAACCCTTAGGTTTGGGGGAGAAGCCTCAGCAACGCCTGGATCAGCATATTCTGGGGAGCGGGCCAGCTCTGGGCCTGGTAAAGCCATCGGAGACATGACATCTTACTTGGACTAACATTATTAGGAGAAAAGGCTTCAGATGACAGTCTAGGCTTCACAGCGCCCACGTGTGCTTGTGGATGGGGTTTGCAAACTCCAGCAGGTAGTCATCGAGAAAGACAAGAGCCACCCACACAAGAAGGAACCACAGGAGCACACACAGTCTGGGAAGCTTTGTGGCCACCTTCTATTTTAAGAGCATGAGATATGCAGCCCACACAGCAGAGGCATATGTGCACACAATCATCCTCATGTCTAAGGACTTATAAACCTTGACAGGTGACCTGCGGCAGAGCAGGGGTGGGGAAATCTTCACAAAGATTTGCAATTTTTATGGGAATGACCTAATCCAACTAAAGCCTTGATGCTAGAAAGGATTATTTAATGTTCTAGCCTTCTGTTGGTCTTTTTCTCCACTTGTTAATAAATCTGCTCCCAGAAGTAAGATGTGGTACTAGGTTCTACCTCAGGCCTCTTGTCCTGCTGCCTGCAGAATCCATTTTTCAGGCCTAGGCAGCATACATGTCTTTGGGTGTCTGGCTGCATTCAGGGTGAAAGTCTGTGTAACTGAATGGCTGAGCGCCGCCAGCAAATATTGCACCAGATGCAATAGTCACTGCAGATAGAGGCGCAGTGTACAGAGTTTGTCTTTGCCTTTGGAAGCTACCGACTTTCCATTTTGGGGGACCTTTGCTCTGTGTCCACCTACCTCTCACTCCAACACATATCCATACTCCCTATAGCTCCTTCCTCTTCCCAGTCACCCCAGGAAAGGGGCAGCCAGGGTTCAAAACACTAAAGATATTTGAGCCAATTCTAGGGGAATGCCCATGGGGTTTTAGGTCTCCTCAGGAGACCCAATGAACAGATGAGCAGAAAAGGAGTTTGGGGTCACGTTTTGGAGCACAGTGAAATGGCCCTGCTAAGATACACTTTCCACATTGACAAAGATGAGAAAGTCTAGCAATACCAATGTGGGTAAGGTTGTAAGTGGATCTTTCATACTCTTCTGGAAAAGAGGTGAACTTGAGAGAAGTCTGGTGATGTTGTCGTGTGTTAAAGAGACAACACACAAAGCATTCAACACACGAATCACCCAGCAGCCCCAGTCCTCCTGCCACACCATAAAGACATTCATTCATACAGGCACCTTTACGTACAGGGATGCTCTTAGGACCACTGTGAATGATGAATTATGAAACTGAAAACAAGCCAAAATCATCATCAGCAGAACTGATCAAATCCTGGTGGTATATTCATATAATAAGCACCACACAGCAACAGCTATGAATGAACTACAAGATGAAAACATAGTAAGTATTCAAAACAATGTTATGTGAAAGAAGTTGACCACACACAAGTGTGCATAACACAATCACATCCACACACCTAATTCTGTAGGAGTCTATGTATTTAAAGTTCAAATACAAGCAAAACTTGTATTTAAGGACACATCCTTAGATAATGAAACAATGAAGAAATGCAAGGATTAATATAACAGGACAGAGAAGACATGGAGAGACTCTGCTTTATTCTTAAACTGGGGGGTGGGGCCTCCCTGGTGGCGCAGCGGTTGAGCGCTGCGCTGTGGAGCTGTTGGCATCGTGCAAAGTGAGCTCAACGCCCAGCAGGGGAGAATCCCACATGGTGCAGTGTATTTCTGATCTGCCTGTTCTGCTCCCTACTCTATCTCTGGTGAACCCTCTTGTCGCCCCACGCCTCTGGCCTGTACCCCAGCTTGTATGTATAAATAAATAAATTTAAAAAAAACTGGGGGGGGTGTTCCCATGGGATTTGTTTTATAAGAATTATTAAGCTACCTCTCCTTTGTTCATGCACTTTTCTATGCATACGTCATTTTTTACATTGGAAAACAAAATTGAAGCAATCCTTCCACCAAGCAGAGCTCCCAGGGCTGATTTTACCAAGACTGGAGATTGAACAGCCCAGATTGCATTTCTCTCCTTCCTTCCTCTTTCATGTGCAAATGGAGTTTCCATGCCTATGTCATCCTATAGACCGAGGGGCAGAGAGCACACACGTGCTGCTTCTCCTGCCAAGCTCTCCTCTGATCTGGGCAAAACGCCCCTTCAAATGGACCCCTGTTGTCTGATTTGACCTCCAGAGAACTCCCCTTGGGACTCAAGATTATTCAAAGACCAAGAGCGGAATTTCAGTTCCATTCCTCCTGCAGAGCCAGGTTGGAGAGGGAGTGTTTTTTCCATTTACCCAACATCCTGCCTTTTCAAAAACTGCAGACAGTCAGCTGCAGGAGCCAGGAGACAGCGGCTGGACTTCAAGTCAAGGGACACTCTCCTTTCCATGAGCCCAGGGCCCAGGCCCACCTGTGACAACTGTCAAGCCACAGCACCTTGTCACTCCAACAACTTGGTTTGAAAACCGTCCCTCACTCCTACCCCCGCTGAGTGGAATCTTCCGAACTCAACTTTAATCCATTGAATAGGACTTATGGGATATACTCCAATTCTGCCTGGAAATTCTCTTGGAAGGGCTATTGTTTTAAACTCCGATTAGGAAAAACTGATCCTTGCGAGGCAGACAGCAACAATTCAAAGAAATATGCAGGGCTCATTAGAAAAGACCCTCGATCAGGAACCAGAAGCCTGAGCTCCAGCTCACCGTGACTATACGGACATCACGTGGCTTCCTAATGTCTCACACCCCATCCTGCTCAAAGGAACCAATGAGCTGAATGTATATGAGATGGCTTAAAGACCACAACATGCTATGCAGACATAAGGGATGATGAGGAGGAGGAGGAGGATTATTATTATTAAAAAGATCCAGATTTTGCTACTCAACATACCCCATTTTTGAAGAAGAGAGAAAGCTCCTGGGTGTAACTAAGAATGGTTTTGGCACACATAGTTAAATGTTATAATGGGACTGCACAGAAGTCACTTAACACCCTACCACCGTGCCAGGGTAGTGGTATGGTACCAAATTCACTCACATCCCTACCCCGTGCCAACCAGGATGGTTCAGTCGTGGATGAGGTTGGAAAGAGATCAAGGCCCTTAAACAAAGCTCAGAGGCTGGGTGCCCGACCTTGGCCTCAGGGGCCCTGCGTGCTAGCCTGGACCTATCATTCCAGGCTGAGTTCTACAGACAGAATGTGGCTGTCCAGTCACGGGAAACAGAAGAGGTGGCTCTCATCCTGCTCTTGTAGAAATGCAACTCTTTTTTTAAAAAGGGACATCACACATTTGGACAGTTCTGGGAGCCAAGGGGAATGGGGACTTTCCAATATCCAAGGTCCACGTGGATCTAGTTTCTTTTTGAACCCAGTTGAAATAATCAGAAAGTGATTTTAAATAAGAGCCCCAGCCTGCACAAAGTCCATCACGAGTAGGATGGCATTGATGGAGTCTTGTGACTCCATCACTCAACACTGGGAAAGGAGAGACTCAAGAGTCTGAGTGACCTAGTTCTGAGAAAGCCCCCCAGGAAGAAGGAGCTGATGGGAGAGGGTGACGTGGTCCTGTTGGCTCCTCCGTCTGTCTGCAAAGCTCAGGCTCCAGAGCCTTGACCCCTCTCATCAGACCTCATCACTAAAATGACTGTGGCCCTTCCAACCCCAAAGCAAATGGCCAGATTCAGAAAACACTTCATCATAGCACGGACGAGCCAAGCTCTTGGAGGGCGGAGGAACTGGTCACGTTCTGGGAATGTTTTCAGGAGAGTTAGGAGTGTCCTAAAAGCAGTTCCCACAACGCCTATGTTTCATCATCCTGTCCCAGTTCTCTGGGCAAAGCCACAGAGGCATGTTTTTCCCCACTCACTCCTGTACCACAATGCAAGCTCCTTGTTTTACTTAACCAGTTCAAAGTATTTTCAAAACGATTAGCTCATAGAAGATCTAAACAGACACTTCTTCTAAGAGGACGTGCAGATGGCCAATAGACACAACAAACAAGTGTTCACCATCACTTCTGATCATGGAAATGCAAACCCAGACCACATCGTAACACACCTCACACCTGTGAGAATGGCTTACATCAAAAAGATTGGTAACAACAAGTGTTGGCAAAGGTGTAGAGAAAAAGGAACCTTCGTGTACTGTTGCTGGGAATGTAAATTGGTGCAACAACTTTGGAAAAGAATATGAAGTTTCCTCGAAACACCAAAAATAACTACCACATGATGCAGCAAACTCATGTTTGGGTATCTATTGGAAGAATATGAAGTTGTATGCACCATGTCTGCTGCAGCATTATTTATAACAGCTAAGATATGGAGACAACCTACTGGAATGGAATACCATTCCACTATAAAAAAGATGAAACTTTGCCACTTGCAGCAAAATGGAAAGAACTCAAGGGAATGATGTAAAGTGAAATAAATCAGAAAGACAAAGACAAATATTGTGTGAGTTCAGCTACAGTGCAATAGAAGGAAACAAAGCAGATGAGCAGACAAAAGGAAAGAAAGAAAAACCACTGGGCACTGGCAAACAGAACTGAGGTTCTAATAGATGGCGGTGGGTGTCATTTTGTTTTATTAAATAATTTTAAAATAATAAAAATTTACTTCATGGGAACAGGCAATATCATGTCGTGTCGGAGCCTCAGGTCAGCTGCCTGACTTTCCCAGCGCGACCAGTGTCAGTGACGTCACTATAAATGGTGGTGATAGGCCGTGTGCTCCTTCTGCCCAGCCCTTCCTCCTCCTATCTAGGAGAGCCTGCTTGCGTTAATTAAACGGAGATAAAAGTGGGGGTGCGGAGAAGTTACACACTAGGGAAATGAACAGCAATTATAAAAGGGGCATATAATGACTCAGGAAGGAAGGGTGTAAAAGACCTGAGCCACCTTAACCTCCAGAACTTTGTTACTGGACTAACCTTGAAAGCATAGAAAAAGGATCAATAGGGATACAAAGTGAATGGGGAAAAAAAAGGAAATTAGAAAGCATTACCCAGAAGGGAGATGTCACCACCTTAAAACCAGAGGTAAGATACTTACTGCCTTTTTACATTTTATTTAGTTCTGAGTTGCCCGAAAGTCAAGGTAAAAATAGAAATAACATAGGTTACGGTTTTTTTTTTTAATGTTCACATTATACATAGCTGTAATATAGTGGCAAACTGAGCAAAATGACATTGGAATGAAGCGTTGTGTATAGTTCTGTCACATCACATGTGTAAATTTCTGTAGCCAATTTACAACCAAGACCTCCCTAGTGCCACCCCTCTGTGGGCACTCCTCTCCTGCCCCATCCTGAACTCTTGGCAGCCATTCATTTGTCCTCTTTCTCTATGACTTTGCCATTTGAAAAAAGTTGTATAAATGGAATCCTATAGTACACAACCTTCTGAGATATTTTTATTTTGTTATGGAGTTGAGATTAGTTTTTAAAGTCACATGATACCCTTGAGGTACATCCAATTTGTTGTATTAACAGTCCATTCTGGGCCTCACTGGTGGTGCAAGGGGTTGCCTCTCAGCACTATGAAGCTATCAGCAGCCACTGCAGCACGAATTTGATCCCCGGCCAGGGAACTTCCCACATGGCACAGCAGATCTCTCCTGTCTTGCTCGCTGCTCCCCTCAGCAGTGTATTTCAGTCAGTCTGCCTGTTCTGCTCCCTACTCTGTCTCTGGTGAATCCTCTCACCACCCCATGCCCCCCCACACACACCTCTGGCCTACACCCCAGCTCTTATATGCATAAATAAATAAATCTTTAGAAGCAAAAACAGTCCATTCTTTTTCATCGATGAAGACCATTCCAAGGTATGATGTCCCATGGCTTATTTAACAATTTCCCTATTTTTTTGAGCATTTTTGAAAAAAAAAAAGGATTACATTTTATTCTATTTTTCCCCACCACCATCCCTTATGCCCCTTTGACACTTTCTCCTCCTGTCCCCATCCCTCTCAACCTCAGAGGCCTCATCTCCTTTGTTAGTGTCCACTAGTTTTTATGAGTATTTTGCTTTGTTGAATTGTATGCTATGTAAATGTCCAATATTTGTCTCTGTCATTTTGACTTACTTTGCTGCACACAATTCCCTCAAACTCCTTCTATTTTGCTATACATGGCAATATTTCACTTTTCTTATGGCTGAAGAGTATTCCTTTGTGTAGACATACCACAGTTCCTGGATCCAGTCCTCTGTCAGTGAGCACTTAGCTTGACTCCAAGTCCTAGCTACTGTAAATAGCGCTGCCATAAACACTGTAGAACATGTAACTTTTTGAATTGAAGGTTTCATGTTTTTCAGATATATGCCCAAGAGTAGGACTGCTGGGTTGTGCAGTACTTTGATCTTTAGTTTATATGGTTCTTATATATGAAAAAAGCAAGGTATTTATGTTTCACTGATTCTCTTTGCTATCAGCAATTTGGTACGGTTTTGGGTGTTTTCTGTATGTGTGTATACACACACACACATACACATATACACACATGTACGTGTGTGTGTGTGTGTGTGTGTGTGTGTGTATATATTTTTTTTTTAACCAAAGAATACAATGGGTTAACGCTAGTGTTTTCGGGCCTGATCAAGAGACAGATATGGAAATCCACAATCTTCCTTACCTCCTCCAGTTTATCCACTCGCCCCACCAGCTTGGTGGTAACTGAATGCAGCTTCAGGAGATCCAGGCCATAGAAGGCTCCTTCTAGCATGTCTATGATGGTGGAAAGCTGTGAAACAAGGGCACAGTTATTCCAGGGGGTAGACAGACCCAGGGAAAGGAGTTTCCTTTCAGATACCCATGTTGGCAGTTCCACAGGGAAGCCACAAGTCAGAAATGGGGAGGTAGCCCCTAGAAAGCGGCATTTGTGTAGGTGGACACACAGACAAACTCAATAGTATAGGTGTGGTCATTCTTCTTTCTGGAGCACCTGGGTCAGAGAACAGAAGTGCCCTGTGAGAACAAGTAAGCCGCGGTCTAGACATCTTCACCAAACCATCTGCACTCTTTTATTAAGTCTGCCAGTTGCAAGGACATCTCTTTCAAACAAGATGCACTGTATGATCCTTGAAAGTTGGCCCTTGATCAACACAGATTTGAACTGCCTGGGGTCCATTTATAGATGGATTTTTTTTTTTCTATCTGAAGTTTCTGGGTTGACAAATTTGACCAATTGCTGATGTCAGTTGGTTGAATCCCTTGATGTAGAACTCACAGAGACAAAGGGCTGACTCTAAGAGACTTGAGCATCCTTGGATTTTGGCATTCTGGACACCTCAAATGCTAACGAACAACTGCAGTTAAATTTTGAAGGAGTCAAAGTTACAGTCATATTTTCTACTATGAGGGATAGGATGGGTGCCCTTAATTCCTGAGTGGCCCAAGAGCCACTGTAGTGCCCATATAGTCAACTGTAATTCCTATACGGTCTTCATCCCCAAGGCACCAAGCACAGTGCCTGCTCCATAACACATGAGCTATAAATACTCAGCAAAGCAGCTTATACATGCCAATGCCTGGAGGACATGCTTCGGAAACACTCAGCTTCATCATCTTTGTCATCTACTGGAGGCTCTGGAAGATGCCAACAAAAGTTTCTCCTTAGTGCTACAAGCCAAACTGACCCCGGAGTAAAAGAGACTCAGGGGCTGATCTCTGAGGCAGAAAGCTGCCCGAGGGCATGCAGCCTTCTCAGTTTGCCCACATGGTCCCTCCGGCCAGGACCCTGGGAGCAATATGGCCAAGGTTCCTGTTGCATCCAGCGCACGGGAGTGCGGGCAAAAGGGCAGACAGGAGACACTTAAACTGAGCCTCACTGCCAGAAACTGGACACATACTGGCCACAAGTATGCAATCTCTGCTCCTCTCTCATCTCCCAGTCTTGCTTTTAGATGAAGAATTTTTCGTGAGAAGTACTCAGGTTTGCACAATCTCTTTCCCCCACCAGAAGAAGACAGCTGAAGCTGGTTAGAGCCATGGGAGCAGCTGGTATGTACCAATTTTCCCAATTCTAACAGAACATTTTGCCTGCTGTCATTCTAGAAGCTCCCAAGAGTTCAAACCTGTAACTGGGTGACTGTGCCTTTGGTTCCAAAAGTAGTTTCACGACAGCTCTGCAGCCCTGAGTGACTTGGCCAGACCCCAGAGTTCTCCTTGTCCTGGTAAGCACACTCTGTTTAAAGGGACCCCAAGGACCATCAGTTACTGGGGGTGGCTGGGGGTGGGGGGCGGGGGCAGCACTTCATGTGGTCATTCATTAAAGGAAATGGGTTCCTGAGCTCTAATTGCATGTCAGGCATTGCACCAGGTACTCAACAGTTATCATCTGGTCAATTCTCAAAACAACCCCACAAGGTTGTTTGGCACTCTTTCTACTTTTTGTTCCAGTAGACTGAGGACAGAAAAGTGAGATTAGCTGAGCAGAATGCTGCAGCAAGTAGTGGTGCGGCAAGGATGTGAACCTGTCATCTGACTCCCCATCAAGGTCATCTCATGACTCTGTGCTGCCAGTGAGGGCGAGTGTGGGGATCACACAGAGCCCTCAACCAACACAAGGCTGTGGAACATGGCACAGACTCTGCGTTTGACTGAGAACAGACCCCAGATCTCTCCTGCCCTGGGTCACCCAGCCCTGGAGGACCACAGGATCATGCTCAGAGTCTCTCACCCTTGCGGTGTGCCTGTTGGGCTGACAGCAAATGGTGGCAGCAAATGGCTCCCCAGGGAAACAACTCCAAGTTGTCTTGGCTGACTGGGCCTGGCAGTCATTCCTGACCCGACCTCCCCGGCTCCATCAGGAGAGGCAGACATATCGCATCTCCCTCAGACATCAGACTTGTAAAGGGCCTATTTGCCATCCTGCATCTACATGTACCACTCTGGAGCCCAGGGCTTGACCTCCTTAAAGGCTGAACCAAGCCCCTGTGATTCAAAGGCCTTACAAGGGCCTCCCTGGTGGTGCAACAGGTTAAGTTGTAGCACTATGAAGCTATCCACAGCCACTGCAGCACGAGTTTGATCCCCAGCCAGGGAGATTCCCACATGGAGCAGCAGACCTCTCCTGCCTCGCCCACTGCTCAACTCAGCAGTGTATTTCAGTCAATCTGCCCGTTCTGCTCCCCACTCTGTCCCTGGTGAACCCTCTCATCCCCTACACCTCTGGCCTACACCCCAGCTTGTATGCATAAATAAATAAATCTTAAAAAAAAAAAAAGTCTTACAAGACTCAGCAACAGCCCTGCTGGGCTCTTGGGTCCCCAAGATGCCTCTGTCCCACAGCCTCTCCCAAACCAGGTCCTACCTTCAAGTTCTGGCTGTCTGCCTCCCGGAGCTTCTGGAGCCTGAAGTCTCCCTCACAGGGGTTGACGGCCGATGGGGGTGCGACACAGGAACACTTGCAGGAGGAGCCTGAGGTGATGGTCTCCACGGTGTAGAAGTCTTCCTTCCTGGAAGTCCCCTGGTTCACCCTCTGGCATGCGTCTCGGCCCAGAGGTCTCACCACACACTTGCACTGACAGTCCGAGCCTTCAGACACGGCCTTCACTTTGTCATAGTCTCCCAGCAACTGCAGAGAGATTGGGGAAAGGTGGGGGTGCAAACACAGATGTCAAGCAAGTGCCTGAAAAAGGCTCTCTAATCACTTGCTAAAAGTCCTGCCTGGGACCTCAGACCACTCTGAACTGCAGGGTGAAGAGGGCATCGCAACACCGTTTGCTCACTGACACTTCCTTGGAGACACTCAGAATTTGCTCCTTTTGTTTGTCTTGGAAAGCTGTGGGCTCCTTAGGGGCCTGAGCCTTTTAACATTTAAGGGAAAAAACAAATGAATCTCATGATCTTCCAGCATCCCCTGCCTGAGCTAGATGAGACTCAAACAGGACAAGGAGAAAGGATTAACAGAGGGGACTGACCTTCCAATTTGAAGATCACAGTTGACCCTTGGACAATGCAAGGGTTAGGGGCACTGATCTCCTGAAAATCTTTGCATAACTTTTTATTCCCCCAAAACTTAAGTACTGATAACTTGCATTGACCAGAAGCCATAATGATAACATCATAGTTGATTCAGACATACTTTGTATGCCATATATATATATATATATATATAAAATATATATATATATACTGTACTATATTCTTAAAGTAAGCTGGAGAAAAGACAATGTTAATAAAAAATACATTTACAGTATTGTAAATTTATTTACTGATACCATAAATTCACGCTGTTTACAAGAATCTTTGTTTAAGTGGGTTTGAGATGTCAAATCTGCGTTGTTCAAGGCCCACTGTACTTGCTTCTGCCTCATTCTTTCATTCACCTGTGATGTAGTGCCTACCCATGACTGTGTGGGGCACTGTAAGAGGAAAGAGAAGGGCCAGACAGAGAGCTTGCCCATGCAGGAGAGGATCCAAGGACAGTCACATAAAGTGGAGAGTGAGAAGTGTCCCTTTCAAGTGCAAAGGGGGAACACCAGGGAAGGCTTCTTGGAGGAAGTGGTATTTAAGCTTAACTCTAAAAGAAGGGTTGATTTGAAGAAAGTGAACTAAGAGGGGAAAGAGAGGTCCTGAAACTAGTAATGTTCATTCAGGTTAGGGGCTCATTTAGCTCCCAGAATGCTTTCTGAACCCAAACCCCGGGCCGAAGCCAGCAGAATGAACTGGCAGTGCCTGGTGCTTATACAGTGCTAACCATTTCCTTATGAGTGTCTGCCTCCCCATGCAGGAAAACACAACAGCAGGCTTTCTGAAGCCACCATTCTGGCATTTGCTGGGGAAAGGGCTCTTCCCAGCTGCTCTCCAACGGACCCGGTGTCCCCAAAGCTAGGGCCTCCTGTGTAAGCACAGAGAAGGGCCCCCTTTTTTTGACAAATGGGCCTGGCAGTCAGGCACTGAAATTGTGAGCGTGGAAATATTCCTGGGATGCTGTCTGAGGGAAGAAGTCTTGTAATGTTTTTCTTGCAGAGGTTGGGTTTCTTCTAGTACTAATATTTGTTTTAAGGCTGTTGTCAAATACAGAAAGGATCAGTGGAAGGAGTTGCGGTTCAGGGTGACTTAAGCAGCTGGTCTTTATGGGGACTGGTCTTGGGGGGGAGGGGGGACAGTAAATCCTGGCTGTCTGCTCTGAAACTCTGCCTAGATTCCTGCATAACAAGGCTGGGAGACCCTGGGTGGGTCCTTCCTTTCAGGAGGCTCAGGTTTCAGGAAAACTTTTGTTGATGGTTCTCTAGAGCTCCAATGTGGAGTTTTATGTCTTTTCAACTTAGGGGTCAGGGCAAGGTTATAAGTGGGTTTAGGGCATACATTGACATAATCATTAAAGGATGAGCAGACCAAGTGTTTGATAAATGCCAAGGGGAGTTCCTCATTTTTTCTGCAGAGAGGAGATAAGACCCAGTCTCAGGGCCTAGTGAAAAGGCAGTAGCTCTGGAGGGGCCCTTTCTCTGTCATCCCTTAGCCCTAGGATTATGGTGACACCACTGCACAGTCATAGTGGCTCTTAGAGCATGAAACAAATACTCAAGACAGCACGTCCCTAATAGACCTGTGCTGAAGTTTGTCAGAAGACCTGGCTCTATCCACCTCTAGCTCCAGTGCTCTTTTCTGTGCCTGCCTCATAGTCCTCATCTCTATAGAACAAGAATACGGGCCTGAGGATTGGGTCCAACAAACAAGTGAAAACACTTTGTAAAGGGGCGGTTCAAAGTTCATCACTATCAGTTGCCACCAAAGCCTACCCCACTCTCATCTCTGCCAGATGGGAGTGGATCTGTGTTTCCACTCTGTCTTCCCCAAAAAACGGGGTCTGGTTGTCGGTCCCTCTCTTTGGGCTCCTTACATTCATCACACATGTTGTTTCCTGTCTTCATGCCCTGGCTGGGGCCTGGCTCAGTGCCATGAAACATCTCCCCATGGGTTAGGCATCTGCTTCTTCTCCAACCTGCCCACCTGCTCTCATATTCCAAGGCTGGCAAACAGACACACAGGGGGGAGATGGCCAGGCTTTCCATGTTTCTTGAACCAAAACGTTTTAAGTGGGGTTTTTCCTTTCTTCTCCAGGAGTTCATGGACTTCCCTTCTCCTCTCCTTTCTCCTGATTCCTAATTTTGGAAGACCCCCAGGATTTTGAAAGTGGGACCATACCACTTCACTTACAAAAAAAAGTAAATGAAATATGGAAAGCAAATGCCCCTTTCTCTGGTAGTGCAGAGAGAGACCCCTGTCTCCAGACTCTTCTAGGAAAACCATCTTCTGGCTCCTGCCACCACCCAGGGCAAGGGGGTGGGTACTGGACTCCTACCTGCGACAGAACGTTCTCTTGGTTGTCCGCCTCGTTTTGCAGAATGTCCTCCTCCGTGGGCGCTGCTGTCTGCACATCTGGAGGCGTGCTGGTTCCTGTGGGGTGAATGCTGGACCCCCAGTCCGGAGCCACGACCAGAGTGATGCAGAGAACTAGCAGCAGAGGGTTGGCCATGAGGACGTGACAAGAACGGCTGGGGTCAGGTTTGGGGAAAGACTGAGGCAAATGGGTGTTTGGGCTGGAGCCCAAGAGTGGCTCTGAGAGCGCCTCCTAAAGCTAGGTGCGGCTGAGAGGGGCAGAAGGCAGCACCCCAGAGACCCTGGTCATCTCCTTCCCGACGAGAGAGATCGTGCGGCTCCTGTGGAGAGCAGGGCGCAGGGAAGGTGGAGGTGTCACGGACTACCCCGGCGCGCTGTCCGCTGAAGAGGGCTCAGGTGGAAGGCAGGGATCCCCGCAAAAGTAGCTAGTGCGCGCCGGGCAGGCAGCAGGGAGCTTCTGCACGCACCGGCACCAAAGCGGGCGCGGGGCGGAGAGTTTCGGAGCGCACCGACTCAAGGCGCGGGGCGCCGGGAAGACGCCAAAGAGCTTCGGAACTCGGGAACTTCGGGGCGCCGGAGCGGAGGCGAGGAGCCTCGGGGCGCACGGGGACTGGGCACCAGGCGCGGGGCAGGGGCAGGGGCAGTGGCGGTGGCGGCGCGGCGAAGGCTGCTGGGCGAGGGCGCGGCGGAGCGTTGGCGCGGAGGGAGGGCGGAGCCTCTATTGTGCCGGGGCCTCGGGGATGCAGCCAGTGACGGCGCGGAGGAGGAGGACCGAAAAGTGCGCTCCGACTCCCGCTGTGGGGCCCGGGGCCGACCCCGCCCCCAGATCCTCCGGGGTTGACGTCTGGTGCGCGCCCCTCTTCTGCCACCGCACAGCAAGTGTTGAAGGGAGCGAAGTTCCCTCGAGCTTGGGATCCTTGAAGTGTGGGGATCCCTCGTGCGCATTGTTACCCATACGAGGGAGTTTCCTCTGAGTGGAGAGGCAAGCACAGAACGTCTCCCCAAGCCTGAGCCAGTTCGCACCCTGGGCACCCTCCTTTTATTGCACCTGGGGAGACTAGGCGCCTTTGCTCTTGGGCGGTTCTCTTCCCGGACTTCCACTCTGGGCAGGAGCTCTGGCAGCTTTGAACTTAGCGCCATTGGTAGTTTGCTTGTTGGCCACAGCTTTGGAGCCTGGTAATACCTCCACCCAGAGGCTAACGCCTGAACTCCCTGTCGGAGTGTGTCCTGAGTTAGGCAAGTATTAACCACGAGAGAGCGGCTGTAAATCTGACAGTCTTTGCTTGTCCCCGTGGGAGAAGCTACTGCCCCGGAATCAAATGATCGTCAAAGGGGACCTGCTCTTACTTCGTCGTTTGGGATAAGTCTCGGGGTTTCTGTCACTAGATGTGATTTTGTCACAGTGTCCCTTAATTAGAGTTCCTTTTATAAACGTACTGCCACGATTAAGAATGTGTGGACTTAAGAAAAGGCACTGCACCTTCGGGACAACACATACCCTAGAAGTCTGAACACAGCAAGACTCCCCCAAAGATGTGAAGGGTGTTATTATGCTTCCTGGCTAAAGTCAAACACCTTGCCTCAGTGCTAAGGTATGAGTTGTAATAATTTAGGTAATAGACTAAGGAGACTTCAGCTCATAAATGATCATACTTAACAGAAGTATAATAACAACTATTATTAGTGTTTTAATAGCTTTTTAAAATCCCAGATTATGAACAAAAATCCAAGATGCTGAGTTACTGGGCTTGTAGAAATCAAACACCACCCCCAACACATACACACACACAACACAACACACACACACACACACAGAGTAAGCTATCAAATCTTTTCTGAAATTAGATGACAGTAAACATCTATAAAATTAAGTCTTAAGATTCAATTGAAGCAAGTGTTGGATGTTGGCTAAGTGCAAGGCAACAAACTAGATTGTGAGATATTTGGTGTAAGATGAGATTGTCCATGTCTTCCCGAAGGGGGCTGGCAGAGAGGAGGTAAGCAGAACAAATACTGGGATTGTAAGGTGAGTGGGGCTTATAGGAGTAATAGGTCACTTCCAATTGAGGAGTCAGGATTTATGGAAGATGCTGGAGATGATGGGCTAATGGGACCATTTCAACAAGGCAGCAAAATCAAGATGTAGGCAAGAGGGAAAAGCCATCCTGGTCAAGAACACCAGCCTAAACATGCATATTCAGGTCTGACTGGTACTCATTTCTCAGGGAAAACTTCCCCATAACCAGTTCCTCTGTTATGTGTATCTCTTTTTCACAGAATTATGGGAATTACACTTTCATAGTCCATGGTGGGTTTTCAGCAATACTGTCTTTGCCACTAAACTGTAAACTTCCTGAAGGCAGGACTTTAGTCTGGTTTTGCTCACCATTGCATTCCCAGAGTATAGTCAGTGCCTGTAACCAAGTAGATGCTCAATAAACTGGATTGAATGAGTGGGAACTACAAATAGTCCAGTGGATGTGCTCTCAAGCATCTTCATAGATTCCATCTTTGTATCCATTACCGTGCATTTGACTATAATTAACAGGAAGTCAACAATGGCATAATCGAATACAAACTTATTTTTTCTTCCAATCTAAGAGGACTGGACTTTGGCTGTTTGAAATTTTATCTAGTCACTCAGTGATAGCACCCATTTTCCATTCTATTATTTTTAAGGTTTTTGGCTTTTTACCTAATCTTAGTTGGTTTGAGCCAGTCCTAGTTAGCCTTCTGCCATACTATCTTGAGAGACACTCAATTTCCTATCTCTCTTATAGCTAACGATTCAGTTCTACCCAATAGAATAAATCAGCAGAGAGTTTCTAGAAAATATATTTTGCTTCCTAATAAAAGAAACATAAGAGAGAAGAGCTTTCTAATGCCACCATACTCCCACTTCCTGCCTTTGATTGTGGTCAAGGTGTCTGGAGTTGTGACAGCCTTCTTGTGATCATGAGTCCTTTCTCCTATTGAACCTAAATACATGTTCTTTTAAAGTCCACTTTTTAAGGTTTCCTTTGAAGTTGAATCCTATGGTCCTATGCAAAATATGTCTGAGGTCTTTCCCACAAGAGTTTTTTTCTTCTGCGTAAAGATAGAGAATAAATCACTTCTACATCTCTACCTTCTCAAGCTAACTATGCCCACATTGTCACCTTTTTTTCTCCATTTTATTCATCTGTTTCTTGGACCAAATGGCTTCCCAGATCTTCCATTATTCTGGTTCTTTTTTCTCTAGAAAGATTCTGGTTTGAGTAGATGTTAGGGCATACTGAAACCCTTTCTTCTCTTTTTCTGGGCACTGTTATTTTATTAATGCAGCCCAAGATTGCCTTAGCTTTTTGGCAGTTACATTGCACCTATGATTCACACTGATTTATTTTTTCTAATGTAGTTTTTTTTTTTCCTTTTTACATGAGTTTTACATGGTTTCCTTCATCCTGGGCTTTCTAGCTACTTTTTTCTTTTTCTTTTTCTTTTTTTTTTTTTTGCATAAATACAGTCTCAACATTTTTTCCCACTGAATCTTTTCATCCTGTTGAAATACTGGGTTTTTTTTTTTTTTTTGCTCTTGTCCCAGTCGGGGTAGTTTCCAATTTAGTAACATGGTTTCTGTCTTGAGTCAAATCATTAATTTAAAAAGTCACCTTCATTCAACAGTGTTGGTACTAGAGCTCTACAGCCACAACAGGAAAAGTCTTCTCTTTTGCTATTGACACTTTCAGAGTGTGATTATTCAGTCAGAGATGGTGGTGCTGAGCCCCAAGATTTCATCATGCCTACAGGGACTTTAATCACTGGTCTTTTAGAAATCAAGGTACATCCCTCCCACTAGCCAGTCTGATAATCTGATCTGAAAACACTGAGAGGAGCTTGGTGTGGCTTTAGAGCACCCGGATTGACATAACATAAAAATACTTGCATCCTTTGTGCGGCCCCTACCGACTCCAGTTCTCTGGGTGCTCAGCATGTCACTGTGAAATAAACCCTGGTCTCCCTGTTGAACCAGTGGAGTGCCGGAGACACTGCGACTCTCTGTGTGATGGCTTCTCTGTTCTGAAACTCATCGTGTCTAGGTATTATTCGGTGTCATGAAACCCTGTAGGGAGATAGCGCTCTCCCTTTTTGCAAATGAGGAGACAGGCTTAGAGAGGGATACAGTTACTGTGGGAATGTTCAGAGACAGGGTGTCAGAAAGCCCCTGAGCCACCTAAGACCCACAACATTCACAATTTGGGGCTGACCCCTCAGCTCCTGCAGCCCCCAGGTCTCCCCAGATAAGTTTGCTTCTGACAAGCACATCTGTTTTCCAGTTGACCTGGGAACCTCTTGGCTTTGCTTTGAAGTGTCTGTTGAAAGCCCGGGGTTCATTTGCCAGGTGGGGCTGGGCGACTGGAAGGGACTGCTCCTTGGTGTATAGTTTAGCACGTGCACCTGCCCCATAGCAGTGGAATCAAAGAGCGGAGGCCAAATCCCACGAGCACCATCATTCTGCCAGCTCCCTTCCCTGGCTGGCTGCGGGGCGGGAAGCATGCCAGGGAGCTGCCATCAAAGGCTGGAAAGCGCTGCTGATGAGGGCCTTTCCCCCTGTTCACGCTGCTCTGCTGCTTTTTCGGCTTCTTACTTTGCCTTTGATCTTCTACATTTTCTTCCAAATTTAATTCAGTTAACTTCATTTATTGAATGCATACTCTAAGCCAGGTGGTTGCTGAACACACAAAAAGGAAGGCAAGACCTCTCTGCCTTTAGGACTCATGCTATAAAGATTATAAATGTGGAATCCTGGGAGAGGTACACATGAGTTTTTTTCTCTCAATATGTTTTAGTAATAATAATAAAAAAGGTTCTCTAATCTTTGACAGAGCAAGGAGCATGTCTTACGGGCAAGCAGAGTCATTCAAGGCTTTGGGGGAGGAGAACGCCACACTCAGCTTTGCAGAGATTAGTCATTCTGGTGGTAAAGAGTAGAAAGCAGGGAAAAGGGCAAGGCCAGAACCCCATCCCCTGTTTGAGAGCACCTGGCCCCAGGTGGGTTCGCAGAGTCGGGGTCATGGGCTGGACATCACTCTGACTCACAAAGGCACTTTCCTGCTCTCTAGGAATGTGGTGACCCAAGGAGGCGTAGGTGGGCAGGGACCCTTTGCCTTCCCAGGGAATACCCAGGCTGCTCTCTGGCAGCACCCCAGAGACCTGGCCATATCACAGATCACAGGATGGGGAGCCCCTAATAATCCTGCCGTCACAATCCGCAAGCAGCAAAGGCTGCATTGGAGCAGGTCAGGACCACTGTGTGCTGCCTGATGCTTTCTCCATGCCACCATCTCTCCTGCCATCTCCATCCCACTTTCCACCTCCTCTATCCCTCCCTCCCTTGCTCTCCCTCTCCCCTAGCTCTAAGAGCCCTCCATGCCCACAGAGTGGCTCTGACACGGATGACATGTTGTCACGTGTGTACTTCTCCGAGTTTCCGATGCCTCCCCTCCCTTTTCACGGATGCCGAATGTCACTTTAATAAGTTCTGCCCTCCGTGACGAGCCTCTCCATACAAATACTCCTGGAGAGGTAAGGCATTGCCTTAAATCTATACCAGGGAATAAGTAACTAATAACAGATTTTGCAAGGGAAGTCGTGGTGAGATGATAGCACAAAGTCAAAAGGACACGTGTTGGGGCAGCCTCAGAGGAGGAGAGTGGGGAACAGGAGGCCTTTTTGGAGTTTGATCACCTGTTAGACTAGAAATGAGGTCAAATGACTGAAATGAAATGAGGTCAACAGTGAGATCGTTACTGCTTTAAAAAGGCCCTAATCTGTAGTATCTTGGTGTGAACATGAATATAACCCTGAAAATTTTTTATTAGCTCTCGTTTTGAAGATATTTCATATAATTCATTTTATATGTTTCATCATGTAAATTTATTCAGTAGACTGCAACAACATCCTAATATTGCATTGCATTGCATAATACCATCATGCACACATCATCCAGAGTTGACTGCATCATTTTCTGATGCAATGCAATACTACTGCCAGGCAGCTGCTGAAGGAAGCTGACGTCAGCAGTGCACTAGAGAAAGCCCTGTCAGAAAGGTGGAGCACTGAAAATATTTCAGACTTTGTGCAAGACAGTTGAAGCTACTGTTCCATAGATCTGTTATGATTTTATCCATTTAGGCACAATACAGAACAGTAATGCCTCGAAAGTGCATTAATAGAGTAGACAATTTCTGCTCTATTTGTGAGGAAGTGACATTTGCCAACCAGAAGAAAAGTATCACTTCTCAAGTGAAGAAGGCTTATCATCTTTACTTCGGATGCAAAGTTGGTGACCAAGACAAGCCTTGGGCCCCACATATATGCTGTGCTATATATACAACACATCTTTCACAGTGGTTAAATGGCAAAAGACCATCAATGCCATTTGCAGTCCCCATGGTGTGGAGAGAGCCAAGGAACCACATAAAAGACTTACTTCTGCTTGGTTCCTCCTCTTTCCAGTGGAATAACGAAGCAAAAGAAGTCGAGAATAGTCTACCCAAACATTATGTCTGCATTGAGGTCAGTTCCACATGGTGAGGGACTTCCTTTTCCAGAACCTCCGGCAGAATATTCTCTTGGTTCATTTGATGAGGACAAGGGTGAGCCAACCTGTTCTCCTGTTCCATCAGCATGCAGTGATCCAGATGTTCACTGTGGTGCATCATCAACCCCACACAGACTAACACAGGAAGAACTAAATGACCTGGTCTGTGATTTGGACTTATTCAAGAACAAGGCAGAATTGCTAGGATCAAGACTCTAACAATGGAATCTTCCAGAAGAAGATGTAACAATTATTTTATATCGAAAGCGCCACCAGTAGTTGGAGCCTTTCTTCAGAAAGGAAAGTACTCTGGTATTCTGTTCTGATATTGAGGGCCTCATGAATGCCTTAGAAATCACTCATGACCCACAAGTATGGAGACTCTTTCTGGACTCTTCAAAATTGAGTCTTAAGGCTGTGCTTTTGCACAATGGAAACTGTCTACCATCTATTCTATTCCTGAACAGCTGTATAAGAGACAAGCGAAGAAATCTAAGAAGTAGTCTATGACTTGATTTTTTACAGGTATTAACCGTAGGCCTATTACTATTGGCATGCATTTCCTGATGTAAACATCAATTTATTGCAGATTGCAAAAAAAAAAAAAAACAACTAGAGCCAAAATTAGAATTTGACTGTCATATTCGTGTTGAGCACATACAAATTGATAGGAAATGACTAATTTTATTTCAGTAACGTGACTTTTGTAAAAATTTGTTGACTAGTGTATTTGTAATCATTAGGTATGAATAGACTCTGGTTGGATAAAAGCTGGGAGAGGAGTGTGCCAGGTAGAAAAATCTAGAGACCATAAAATTATGGTGCATTATTGGAAACCCCAAGCAAAGCAGAAGCCCAGGGCTTGCTTACACTGGAAGGGAGAAAGGGTATAGTGGGGGTCAGATTATACAAGGTCTGTGTGCTATGCTGGGGAGTTTGGATTTTAAGTCAAAGCCTATGGGGAGGGAGACAGCAAAATTATTGTAAGCTAGAGAGTGAAGTAATTAAACTTGAGTTCTCATAGATGGTCCTGACAGTAGTAAAGAGAACAGCCTCTTAACTACTCAGAGTGACATAGCCCATTTAGAGGCTTTTATAGAAATCTAGGCATGAGATCAAAGGCTCTGACGAAGATGGGGGACACAGAGAGAAAGAGGTGGATCAGTGTACCTTAAAGAGGTAGAAAGAAAAGGACTTGGAGGATGTCAGGGTGAGACAAGCATTCTTGGTATAGGTAACAAAGCAACTTCATCCAGATTAATGTTTTTAAAAAGTTGGAGGGGAGACTATGGTAAGGGTATAGGTATGTCTCACACAACCCAAGGACCTTACTGTCACCTGGGTCAGTAGGGACTTCTTCAACCCACTTGGAGCACAGAGGGTGTCCTTTCTACAGTTGCTTGAAAAGATAATGAGGTTTAATCCACAGGCTCAATTCCAAATGCCCAGGGAAGGGACTCTGGTCCTATAAGGGGACGTGGGTGCCCAGTCCTGAACTAATCACCTATTGTTTGCATATAAAGGGGATCAGGTCACTGCACTGAAATAAAGTAGGGAGAAGGACAGCTCCAGAGAGCGGCTGCTGGACCAGACACGAGTGTCCAGTGTATGCTACTGAGGGCTGGCTCTGTCTCACCTCTACCTCCAAGGATGCACTGACTTAACAGAAATTAACCATATTCTAGAAAAGTGAAAGTATTATCCCCAAGAAACAATCCAAGCAGTGACCAGGAATGTCACAGCCCCTGTTCCATGTGTCCATGTCTCCAGGTGACTCCTTATCTCTGCCCAGCGTGGCTAGAATCTAGTCCAGTGGTAACTCCTCCTGCCCTTCAGCCCACACATGGAGTGACAGTATAGGGGTGCATACAAGAAGCTCTCAATTTGGTGTGGGTATTTTACTTGATCATTGAAAATGTTGAGTCATATACTCATTTTCTGGAATATTCCCTTCCATTCTCTGGGGTGCATGAATATCACTTATTTTAGCCTTGTCAGGCAGCCTGGAGCCGGGGGGAGCGTAGACTTCGGGGTCAATCTATGGAACCTGGCTTTTCCAGACCAACTACTCACTTGGGCAGGCCATTCACCTGTGAGCCTCAGTCCTCTTCCTTCTAACTGGCATCAAAGCCATATCCACCTGGACTTACCACATGTTCCTTTCTTCACTCTTATAGGAATGAACCACTGCCCCCAGTTGAGGCTAAAAATAACTAGGAATATAAAAATCACAGAGGGCTGAGATTTAGTCAAGAGGAAACCCAGACACTGGTACAAAGGTGAGGTTTACTTGGAGCAGGAGAGGTGCTTCTGGTCTGAGCTTTATGGAACCACAGTCCTGGTTGCCATCTGGATTCCATTACCCACCTGGTGTATGATCTTGGACAGATTTTTTTTCTAAGCTTAAGTTTTGTGATACCGTAGATTACGGGACAGACTGGAGATACATAAAAATATCTGACCCCTGCCTGCCACATTCACAAATATTTGATGACTGTTCAATGAATGATAAAATAGCAATCATTTATTAAATGGGGGTGTTATTCCTATTTCTGACTCAATATGTGAACTTAGTAGGTCTTTCTCTGTGCCTCAGTTTCCTTATCTAAAGAGGAAACAATCATTGTTTATTCTTCTTTCCTTCTGCTTGGTGATGGTGAGTTAGGTAAGCAAGTTTTTACCTAGTTTGAGTTTGTTTTTTTCTGGGGTCTAAACTTTAACAAAGTGACTTGCTAAAGATTGAGAAGTTCCCAAGCTTTTCTCAGAAACTGGGCTTTGGAATCAGCTGCCAGTCCCTTGCTTTTGTTGGCAGGGTTCTGCAAGTTTGTCCTGCTGCTGCTGCCTAGCAAGATGCTGGCTCTGTGGGGGTAGATGGGTTGGAGGTGGGGTGGGCAGGGTGGAGGCTTCTTTAAGAGGACAGACAGCATCACCTCCCAAAGCCAGGTGGTGAGCAGAGCGAGGCCGCCCTGTCCTGACACCAAGTCCAGAGTAAAATCCACAGGATCCCTTACTCTAGACAGCAGGAAATGGAGCTCCGTGCTCTGTAGTCAACGTTCCATCCAAGGAGGGAGCCCCTAAAATAGCAGCCCCAGGACTGAGACAGGGCGGCACTGCCTGGAATGCCAAATCCCACTGGCATTTATTTTTCCCCTTCCTCGAAAAATCACTTTCTTCCTGTTGAAAACCCAATGCAAGCGTGTTTCTATTAACCTTGGGAGCTCCCTCCACCATGATTCTCAGCCTGCCCTCGTCCCATTGATACAGTGCCCTGCTTTCCTCCGCTTCTCCCTCCCCCTTCCTTCTTGCAAGGAAAATGCCAGCCTGGGCTCTGAAAGTGACAAGTGTGGCTCCTGAACCATCACTGCTGCTCAAAATTTCATTGCTTCACAGGAAATCTGCGTGTCTGAACTTCCTTTCTTTTTTGACCTAGAATTGTATGTCCAGTAAAACAGAACCTTGGCATAAATCTAGGGGACTATGTAATGTGAGTAGTGTCCCTTAATGTTAACAAGGATTCGAGTACTTCATGTGGCCAGGTGTAAGTTCACAGTCATCCTGTTGTGCATTGGTGTTACCTCCCTCCTGCAAGTGAAGAAACTAAAACAGAGAGACCGACCAGCTCACTCAAGGACAGAAATACACAACTTCTGTATTATGTAAGTATTATATAAGTATTATTATACTGTATTATATAAGTAGCAAGCTAGCTTTGATTCAGGTCTGTCTGACTCGAAGCTCAAGTTGTTAATTGCACCCTAACCTCTACCATTTAGCTTTTAAAACCTAACTTCAGGGCCTTCCTGGTGGCACAATTGGTTAAGTCTCAGCCTATGAAGCTATCCACATCCAGTGCAGCACGAGTTCGATGCCCAGCCAGGGAGATTCCCACATGGTGCAGCAGACCTCTCCTGCCTCACCCGCTGCTCCCCTCAGCAGTGTACTCAGTAGATCTTCCCGTTCTGCTCCCTACTCTGTCTCTGGTGAATCCTCTCACCACCCACACCTCTGGCCTACACTCCAGTTCTTGTATGTTTAAATACATAAATCTTTAAAAAAAAAACAACCTAACTTCAGCTCCTCAGCTACATGCCATTTCCCCTTCTAGAACTCTATCCCTAAGGTTCCCTGGCACACCTGCAGAGAAATAAATAACTTGCAAAAGCGATGGGCAGGGACATGTCCCGCCTGGGAACCGCGGGGTTTCGTTCCCTTTGCCACTCCTGCTGTCTGTGACCTGGCGAGTCACAAGCCTCAGTTTTGTCTATTTGCCAAGAGAATCAGCTGGACTGAGTGATTTCTAAGGTGGTCCCGCTCAGTCCTAACATTCTGAATTCTTTGCTCTCAACAACTTGATTTCTTGAGCCTACTGGCATGTATTCTCAAACACAGTTGACTTGAATGTAGTTACCAGGAGAAAGCAGACATGACACATCACCCCATGCCTGTGTGCCCCAGGACTTCTCAAAGTAACCGAGGGGATTTCACATTCGTTCTGAGTGGTCTACGCTTGAAGGTGGGTGGGTGAGGGAGCAGCAGAGATGAAGAGGACTTTGGTGCTCAGGCCAGAGGTGTCGGCCACTCCCTGTGGGGCACCTGTGACCCCAGTTGGAGAATTGAAACAGGACAAAGCTGGGGGACTGAGGTTGACCCAGTTGGTAGGTCCTCACCTGCACACTTACCACCACAGGCCACGTCTCAAAAGTAGATACCTGGGGGAGAAACAACATGAGGAGTGAGAAAAGGGAGAGCTGAGAGAGAGAGAATTGATTCTCACGTGCTGTCTCAGGTGCTGTCTGTCCTACTCTGATAGGGCTGGCAGAGCAGAGGCCAGAATCCAAGTTGAAGCTGCGTGTGGCAAGCCGGCTGGTTCTCCAGACAACCAGACCCCACCTGCACTAGTAACTGCCCAGGTTTTGGGGGTTTAACTATAAAATGCCAGCCCCACCCTTTTTCCCCATTCACCCCTGCTCAGGGGGTGGAGTCTAGAAGGCATCTTTAACTATTGCGTTGGCTATGAGCTCCACCTGTTGGCTGGGAGGTTAATTCCTCACTGTTTTCTATTACAGAACCCGGTCTTGTTTCAGACCTGGCCTGGCTCACTCTGAGGTAGGGACAGACTGAGTAGTGACAGCAAGCGGCATTCACAACAGCATTGCTTGAGTGCTTTATACGCACTGATTCCCAAAGCTCTGCTGAGAGACAGGTGTCTTTTCTTCAACTTGTAGATGAGAAATCAGAAACCAAGAGAGGGTACGTCATAGGATCAAAGTCATAGAGTATTGGGCTGATTCATTTACAACCGGGGCTCTGACATCCCAGACCACATTCAAACTGTCGCAGTCTCTTCATCTCTGGGTATGTGACCTGTAAGTTGTGGAGATGAGAGGTGCTTGAGAGTAATTTAACTGATGCCCAGGTAGTTACTTGTGGGTTCCGGTGAGCTGGCTAATAGCTAGCCAGTCATGGGCAACTGTGACCTATTTGCTATCTACAAATCACAGCAGAGCATCCCTTGACACCTAAGGAGTATAGCCTGTATCACGAGGCACACC
Source organism: Scalopus aquaticus (assembly GCA_004024925.1). Lineage (NCBI taxonomy): Eukaryota > Metazoa > Chordata > Mammalia > Eulipotyphla > Talpidae > Scalopus > Scalopus aquaticus. The sequence continues at coordinate 28,156 of PVIJ01006036.1, forward strand.
CGGGGACGCCCACGCTGCAGTTGACCTGATACTGACTATTTCCATGGAGGTCTCGGATAACTCTGCCTGTGATAACATGATACGTTTGCTGACACAAACGTCTCTTGATATGTGGTTACGATGTCCCCTTCCCTGTCCCTCATAAAACTTTGTCCCCCATTCCTATCCCACCCTCTGGACCTTATTCCTCATACCATTGTTGCATGATCCATGATCAGCTTTTGCTAGCCTTTATGATTTCAATAAATGGCACAAGAACTTCTGCTCAAGTAGCAGAGTCTTGCCTTGCAAACCTGCTCCACGACTGCTGTGTCTCTCATCATGTTCCTGCCTCCATGTGGCAACAAAGTTCCTGTCGCAACAGTTACTAATTTTAATCATTATTATTATTTTTTAAGTATGTTAGAAGAAAACATAATCCACATAAAACTTGCTTTTTCATAGATTTTGTTTAGGAAAAGTCTAAGTAAAAAAGTGAATTGCCTTAAGTTCTATTTGAAGAAAAGGGCTCAGTCCAGGTGATATGTCAAAAATTGTGAAGGTGGGAACCTGAGCTTTGGGGCTCTCTGAATCAGATCATGTGCCCCAGCATTCATAGGTTCCATGAAGACAAAGAGAACCCAGGCCTCCCGGGAACTCTAGCACCCTGTCTCCACCTCGGGCATTTGGAGCTTTTGAATGGGGAAGACTTAGTAAGCCAAAGCACAATTTATTCCACTTCTAATATTTTCCTCACCTACCTCATGTTCCCTGAGCATCTAAGGCTTTGCTGTCAGGGACTTGTCAACATATCCCTTGAGTGAGAAGCTTTAAGGCATTGGTCTCAAAGTGGCTGACTCGCTGCTGGTGTCTTCAGAGAGTGGTATGGAAGGGGTTGGTTTTGATTTCCAAATGTCTTTAGGTAGGTGTGTGTGCTAGTTTGTTTAGACCTCACTCCCCACTTCTTATCCTTGATACTTCAAGGCCCCGAAGGCACATGAGTCTTGTTTAAAGTCTTTTTATTTATTATTTAGATAAATGATCAGTTTTATTTTTTTTAATTTAATATTTTATTATATTGAGTGAATGTTAGTTTACTGTACATGGTTTAGGGGTCTAGGTTTGAGGCAGCACAAAATCTATGTCTCTCTCTGTCCCACAAGATAATCTCTGTCATCTCCTTTATTTATACTCTAGGCTTAACAAACTTCGTTTTCTAACAAGGAAGATAACATGGGAATCGCTGACCACCAGGTGGTAGCGAAAGCAAATTGGTGTCAACCAAAACCTCCAGACACTTGTGTTGCAGGGATGGACATGCTGACCCTTGCTCAATTCCCCCTTCTACTCTAGATTACTTCCCCTGTGTTCTGCCAAAGAGCAGGACAGTGGTATTTCAGACATGTCTGCTGCCTTCTTCAATTTGTTGGCAAATTAAACTGCTTTTTTTCCTGTTTCCTTTCACTGGCCAAGGGAGCCAAGTCTGGCATTCCAGTAACAGGTTCACACCTCTTCAGATATATGTATCACTATATCATACCCACCATCAGAGCATCAGTCTGTAGTTTAAGGTTTTACCTTCTTCCCCAAGATCAAAATCCTTAAAGACTCTAAGGACTGGTTCTTCAGTAGTGGGATTCAGACGTCGAGCTCCCCAGTAGCCATCAAAGACGTGGATGTCTGTGACACACCGGAGTCTCTGGCCATGTGGAATTTCTGTGCCCACTGCCCAGGGCACAGAAGTCAGGAACACAGATCCAGCCATTAGATGCAGTCAGCACAGCCTTTTGTTAATCTTTGGTAACTCCCGGGTGGCTTGTAATTTCCACACTGGGAGTAGAGTGACACCTGGTGTCTGGTGTCCTTCTGCAAATTTAGTAATCTTAATCTGAGCTCTTTCCCAACCCAAATCAACGTTTCCTCCTCTTCTTTACCCACACTTGGGGCAGGCAGCCTGGCACCAGGCTGGAAACCTCACAGTAATCACAAATAATCCCTAGTTTCTCTTCTCCCACATCCCATCCATCGCTAAGGTCTATCAGTTTGACTTGGGTTGATCTTGCTCTATCTTGTCATTGCCTCTTTTTGGCTCATCAGTTCACGTCTCCCAGCACAGGAGCTGCAAGAGTTCTCATCTATACCTGATTCATATTCTTAAAGTACTGTGCACTGCCCAATGTCACTTCTCTGCCTGAAGCTGTTGGCTCCCCATGACCCAAGGGACAAGACTAACACCTCATGACACTGCATTTTTCACTACCTCTGTGTTCTCAAATCATATTTCAGGCTGTAGAAGTATGTAAAAGTAAGAATGTCAATGGCCACTGATAAAGCAAGGTGCCACAGTCTGGCACCCTGCAGCTGTAAAACTTCAAAGACTGCAAAATGAGATAAACTTCCCCCAGGCGGCAGAAAAACTTCAAAGTCTATAGACTCCCCCAGCAGGGGCAAAAGGCTTCAGGGACACCAAAAGATAACAGCCCTGACCATCTACTTTGAGACCACCCCCCTTTTTGATGTATTGCCAAATTCTGTATAATTGCTAAATTCCTTTGTATCTGTAATTGCCTTTATAAGTTGCACCAACACTGTGCTAGGGGTCTCCATTTTAGCCTACTAGACCGCTGCATCGGTACTTCGGGCTAATTGGGACCCTAGCTCGAGCTAGCAATAAACCACCGCTTTGTAATTACATCGGACTGACTGTTGTAACTTGGACCCGCAACATACTTCAACAAGGCTTCCTGCAGCTCAGTCTGCTGCTTCAAAAGGTTTGCTTATGAAGAGAAGTAGAGAAATAGAGTAATGGCAAAGAGATGATCCAAAGAGGGGGAGTTTTACTGTGATGGACAGAAGTGGCCTAAACATGTTTTAAAGCAGAAATTAAAGAGCTCATTGAAGGTTAGGAGACATAGCACGATCCATGGAACATCCTCTGTGGGCTAATAACTCATTTCAACCCCTCACAATCTTACAATGTAGGGACTATTGCTGTGCCCATTTTACAGAGGAGGCCCAGATTGGTAATCTAGTCATGTTGCAGCTAGAAGGAAATAGAGTTGAGATTTGAACGCAAGTCTATCAACTTGAAGTCTGCTCTCTTAACCACTTCACAAATGAGAGGGGGAATAATGAGTAAAGTCCCTTGAAGAGGTAGAAAGAGGAGTAATTTCAAGCATGGGGTGGGGATGGTAACCAGCCTTCAACCTTACAGAGAAGAAAAACACCTTTTCCTGAGCCAGGAGGATGAGGATGAAGGTTAGATGAGGATGAAGTGGTTAGACACCTGGATGGAGGAAAGAAGCTGGAGCTGTTCTTGTTAGCAGTTCTCTACTGAGAACTGGGGAGAAGGGTTGGTGTAAGGAGCTTGAGGAGGGGGAGGGTCTAAAATAGTTGCTGTGGGGGATGAACACGGAAATGTGAGGCTGCATCAGCTTGCCTGTGCTGAGACCTCAGAGAGCTGAGACCCAGGCCGCAGGCTAAAGCTGTGTTGTGTGAGCTCCTTTGTCTTTTCTATGCTAATTCTAGGTATTCAACACCATCTCCTGAAACGTTTTCCCTGACCCCTTTGGATAGTTTATAGACTTGCCTTTAAGCTACCACATCATCTTGACTCTTTTTAAAACTCCTTGTATGAACATACGAATATTACAGTTAGATTTGGACACTTCTGTCTTCCAAGATTGGTTGAAGATTGAAGACTGGTTCATGGCAAGGATGATGTCATACTTGTTTTCATTCCTTCTACATAGTCTAGTTGTTAAAAGTATGTTACGGGTCCAATTT
>PVIJ01006036.1:32020-96726 GCA_004024925.1 Scalopus aquaticus
GTGATTTATTGCTAGCTCGAGCTAGGGTCCAAATCAGCCCGGTGTACCGACACAGCGGTCCTGTGGGCAAAATGAGGACCCCGAGTACAGAACTGGGTCAGCTTATAAAGGCAATGGAATTCAGCAAGTCCTAGTGAACTTGGCAAGACATCAAGGATGAGGGGGTCGTGGAGCAGATGGTCTGTGCTGTTATCTTTACGAGTTCCTGGAATCCTCGCCCCAGGCAGGGGGAGTTCCATCTCAAGGTTGCTGGCCTTGAGACTTTTACGGCTACTGGCAGCCTGGTGCCTTGCTGCCACTAATGTTGGTTTTAACCTTTGTCAGTGGCCAAACATTCTGAACAGTTTTTAGCATTCTTACTTTTACATAGTGAGTCTACATACTAGTAAGTTCTATTTCTTGCAGTCGCTTGTTAAACGCTGGTTTATTTGTTGGTTGACCTTGCCCCTCTGGATGGGGCTATTTCTTTATTTCCTTTCCCTTATTATTATTTACCTCCTTCTATAAGTCTGTGTTCCAGGATCTTCATGCTTTTTCTATTTTTTCCTCCCCATTAAAACTCTCAGGTGACTAATGGTGGCTGTGAGCTTCGCTTTGCTGACCGGATTCTCTTGGGACTAAGGTCTGTACAGAACAATTCTAGAATAAATGGAGCTCATAAAACAAATGAACACTCAGAGTGATCTGCAGACTCCCTGGGATAGGTCACTGGGCTTCTTATAGACTCAGGAGAAACATGCCTATTGCCAGTGGAAAGGGTTGAAAAGGAAAATCTTCAGTTACTACAAAAGGTATTTAATTCAAAGTATTAATAGGGACTCCAGAGCATTCCTTTTCTAATAAGTTGATTTTTTTTCCTGAGTTTTTTTTTTTTTATATATTCCTCCTAAAGTGCCAGTGTAGCCAGAATTGCCTCTAAATTGAACTGAAGTTGAGGGAATTCTCAATCCAGAGACATGAAGCAGAGGTCCTATGTGGTAGGGTGAAAAATGCCCCCGCCCTCCCACCCATAGATTCACACCCTTATCCCTAGAGCCGATAAATGTTACCTTCCTTGGAAAAAGAGTCTTTGCAGATGTGATTAAGGATCTTGAGATGAGGACATGATGCTGGATTATCCAGATGAGCCCTAAATGCTGTTGGAAGTATCTTTACAGAAGAGGCAGTGTGGGTAGACACAGGAAGAAGCACTGTGAAGAAGGAGCTGAGGTCTGAGAGCCTGGAAAATTGGTGTTCTGTGACCTGCAAGAAAGGCATGCCTCCACCTACTGGCAACGGGTGGGCGTTCCCCTGGAGCCCCTGCAAGGTGCAGCGCTGTCAGCGCCTTGTGGATGGTTCAGTGAAACTGACTTTGGATTTCTGGCCTCCAGAACTATGAGAAGATCAACTTTTGCTGTTTCAAGTCACCAAGTCTGTGGTAACAGGAAACAAGTATATCATACTACCAAGGGGATCAGGTGTTCCTTAATAGCAGATAACCAATGAGAGGCATTTTGCAGAGCATGTTGGAAGAAAGAAGAATCTCATTATGTTGTCATTCTGGTTGCTTAGACTCTGACATTCAAAGTATAAATGAGCAATTGGGGACAGGAGCTGAAAAATAGATGTGCAATGTAACGGGGCTTTGATAAGTGGATGTCTCTATCCCAGCACAGATTCTCATGGAGCAAGAACAGAAGATCAATGCAAGGAAGAGGAAGTCCTGGTTATGACAGAACAGACAGCCCCTCTGAAGCAGATGTGACTAGAGATTATTTCCACTTTCCTTATCAGGAAGAATTTTAAATTAAGGTAGAAAGATACCAAATGTTAAATGGCTGTTATCTTATGCTACACTAATTATAACAAGTTGTGCTTTTTCTCGTTTGTTGCTGTGAGTTCAGTTACTTTCCAGTAGTCTTTATGTTAGTTTCATAATCTCCCAAGGCAAAGGACTGCTCTTAGCATTGTTTTTTTTTTTAGATTTATTTATACATACAAGTTGGGGTACAGACCAGAGGCATGGGGCGGCGACAGGGTTCACCAGAGACAGAATGGGGAGCAGAACAGGCAGATCAGAAATACACTGCTGAGGGGAGCAGCGGGCGAGGCAGGAAAGATCTGTCGTGCCACGTGGGATTCTCCCGGGCCAGGCTTGGAACTCGTGTCGCCGCTGCCGACAGCTCCAGAGCGCAGCGCTTAACCGCTGCGCCATCAGGGAGGCCCTGCTCTTAGCATTGTTATGATAATTCTGAATCCAATGGACCCCCACCTGAGTGAACTGTCAAGGTCTGCAGCTCAGAAAGGATGAGCCAGATGAAAGGCACCTTGTTCAGAATGTGGGATTCTGAGGCTTATTCAGGGATATGCCAGTCATCTGTTCACTTATGCCAGTGAGAGGAAAGGGGAATAAGCTGACGGTTCCTGTGAAAACAGAAATAAGATAAGTTCCTGCTTCGTAAAAGGAAAATATGACTCAGAAATGTGCTATCTGGCTGTAAGAAAGGAATCTGCTTTATTTGGATGGAAACTGAGGATGACTCCCTCTTCTGGAGGCAGTGGAGATACTGCTGTCAGACTTCACTCCCATTGTTAACCACCAGAAAAAGGGACAAGAGCCATGATCCCTGAGACAGAGGAAACCAGCAAGGTGATATCTACAGTTCCCTGCCTGGGGCACATTCTGGAATGTGAGGCAGAGGTGGGAAGCCTAAGCAGATCATAGTGGTCATAGGGGAGACAGTTGAGGGAGGTGCAGGCGCCTGGAATGTGCAAGGCAGAGTACTAGAAGGGAGGGAGCTGTCTAGAGAAAGAGCCTCTGAAATCTGCATTCAGTTTCCTCCCGAACTGTTGACCAAACACTGTACTGAACATATGCAAGATAAAACTCCATGAAAACTGTACAAATAAAATGGTGAGAAAAGGAACAATTGCTGGAGAGACGTAAGTGTTCACACCAGGGTGGACAGATGTTTGATTTCTGATCCTCCACAGTGGATATCTCTTCCAACACCCACATATTCAGTAGAGACCCCAAGATAGTTATGCCACATAGTATTAGGACTAAAAGAGACCAGTTCAAGACAGTGGTGTGTAGGAGCTGGCTCACCCTGATTTATGAGAGTCAATTGTGCATGTTTCCTCCCAACTCCACATTCAGGGACTTTGCATTGGCAGGTGGAATATACCATCAATTGTTTGAACTATTTACACAAGAAAATTGGCATACAATGAAAATCAGGGTTGTTTTGTTTTCCCCTAGAGAGTTGTTTGTAAACGTGTACTAGTGTACCTGGCTATGCATGCGGAATCATAGATATTTGGTGTTTGTCCCTGGCTCCTAGAGCAGAGCTCCTGAATCCCTTGGCATTTCTTGAGTGATAGGGGTATGGAAGCATCTAGTGTTCTAGTGAGGTGGCTCTTGGGAGACCCCTATCTAGCTTACAATGGAGACTGGTTACCAGAAAACCAAGCCTTGATTAGAAACTTAGAACTTTTGTCCTACTCCTAACCTTTGGGGAGGACAGTGGTGCTGGAGATCGAATTAATCCTCATGGCCAATGATTTAGTCAGTCATGCCTATTATAGTTAGACCTCCTTTAACCCCCCCTAAACACCGGGGTTAGGGGTGCTCTTGGATTGGTGAACTCACTGACATGCTCTGAGGGAGGCATGCATTTCTTCCATTTGACTGTTGTTTAGTTGTGTCTTTTACAATAAATGGATATTAAGTAGAGTGCTTTTCTAAATTTTATGAGCTATTATAGTAAATGATCAGATTTGAAAGGATGGGGTTGTGGTGACCCCCAAATTTGTATCCAAGTTGAACAGAAGTATGGGTAACCTAGAGTCTAATACTGTGACTGACATCTGAAGTCAGGACAATCTTATGGGACTGAGTCCTGATACCTGTGGCATCTGACACTAATTCTGGATAGTTAGTGTCATAATTGAATTGAATTGTAAGGACACCCACTGATGTCAGAATTGGTTGGTGTCAGGAGGAAGGAAAAAACCTCTCAATATGACTGAGCAAAGTCTACTCAAAGTTTACCTTAAAAAACCTTCAAAATAGGGCCTCCCCGGTGGCGCAACGGTTAAGCGCTGCGCTGTGGAGCTGTCGGCAGCGGCGACACGAGTTCGACGCCCAGCCGGGGAGAATCCCACATGGTGCGGCAGACCTCTCCTGCCTCGCCTGCTGCTCCCCTCAGCAGTGTATTTCTGATCTGCCTGTTCTGCTACCTGCTCTGTCTCTGGTGAACCCTCTCGCCGCCCCACACCTCTGGCCTGTACCCCAGCTTGTATGAATAAATAAAAAATAAAAAAATCTTAAAAAAAAAAAAAGAAACTTTAAAAAAAAAAACCTTCAAAATAACTCTAAAGATTCAAGCAGGTCTGCAAATCACAGTCTCTCAAAACAAAATCAAACTTTCTTTGAAAGAAAAGTGTCAAAATACAATCAGCACAAAATGTCCATGTCTAATAAAAAACCACAAAACACTCAAAGCAGGGCGATAAGAAAAAAAGATGTGCTTCATCACTGAGAAAAATCAGTAGAAACAGACCCAGATGGAATTTGTAGATAAAATTTCAAAATAGCTATTACAAATGTTAAAAACTTAATGGCAAAAATACATAGCTTGTCCCATGCAACAAACACAGAAATAGTCTTAAAAAGACTTCATATAAGATATGACTATAAGAGAAATGGAACACATAAAAAAAATCTAGAGCTGAAAAATACAGTATCTGAAGTAGACTTTGGTAAATGGACTTAACAGTATATCAGAAAATATAGAAGAAAATATTAGTAAAATGAAAGACATAGAAACTATCTGAATCTTAGAGGGGGGAAATTGAAAAAAAAAAAAGAACAAATCACAGCACAGCAGCCACAGGAACCTATAAGACAATATGAAGATGCCTAATATATGTGTAATTGGTCCTGGGGTGGGGTGGGGGGCCTGGGGGGTGGGAAGGAGAAAAATATTTTAAAAATACAATGACTAAAAAAAATTTTCATTTTTCTATTAATTAATCAGTTTTTTTTCCTTACATTGTTGTAGTACCCATAGTTTTCCTGCCTCTGTGTCACCTGTGAACCATCGCCATATTCCTTTGTGTTCGTCCCTCCCCTGCTTTGCCCCTCCCATTCCCCCTTTGCTGTATGCCTCAGTTCTAAGGTCAGCTTGCTAGTTTTGATTTTTTCTCGACCTTTTGTTTGATTTGTCTATCTTCCACATATAATGAAATTATCTGTTATTTATCTTTTTCCTTCTGACTAATTTCTGAACAAATTTCACTTTGATGAAAACTACAAACCTAATTACCTAAGGAGCTAAATGAATCTCACATGAAAGAAACATACACACAATACTCAAAGGAACATAAAAATTACACCACTAGAAACCAAAAGTAGAGAGAAAATCTCAAAGGAAACCAGAAAAAAAATTTTGAATATTATTTGCAACAATACAGTCATGCTTAGTGTTAAGGAAGTGTTTTGAGGAATTCATCATTGGGTGATTTGTCGTGTAAATGTCATCAAGTGTACCGCAATTACCTAGCACACACCTACGTTATATGGCATAGCCTATTGGAACTGCTGCTGTACATGTAGTCTCTCTTTGACCAAAACGTTGTTAAGCTACACATGACTGCAAAGATAAGAGTTCCATGACTTCTTATCAAAACAATGCAAGCCCAGAGACAATGGAATGACCTATTTAAAGAGCTGAACCTTAAAAAAGGAACTATCAACCAAGCATCCAGGCATATCTGGCAAAAAAAATTCCTCAAAGATGAAGGTATATCAAGACATCTTTAGAAAAGCAGAAGTTGAGAAAATGTGTCACTAGCAGATCTACATTGAAATAAATGAGAAATGAAGTTCTTCAGACTGAAGAAAAATAATACCAGATGGAAAGCTGGATATACAAAAGGAATTAAGAGATCAAGAAATGATAAATATGTGGATATACATATGAATTTTCTCACTTAAAAACTCTTTAGATATTTTTGTTTAAAGGAAAAACTTAAAAAAAAACTACAATGTATTCTGAGGTTTGTAAGTAGAGAAACAAGAATATCACAAAGGATATAATGCAAATTTCTTAAATTATACCTGAGATTGCATAATATTTTGAAAGTAAACTGATGAATTAAAAATATTGTAAACTCTAAAGCAACCCTCTAAAATAAGAGCAGAGGTATAGCTAATGGGCTTGTAATAAGTATTACAAACCTTAACACAGCAGAAATTTATTCTTTCACAGTTCTAAAGTCCAGATATCTGAGATCAAGGTGTCATCAGGGTCAAGGTACTGAAAGTTTTAGTAAGAAACCTTCTCCCTCTCCCTCTTTCCAGCTTCTGGAGGTAGTTGGCAACTTTTGGCATCCCTTGATTAGCAGATACAACTTCCCAGTGTCTCCCTCCATTTTGGGGTGGACATTCTGTCCCACTGTGTGTCTCTATTTTCTCTTATAAGGACACCAGTCACTGGGGGTCTAAGCCAGTGTAAATTCAACATATTATATCTGCAAAGATCCTATTTCCAAATACGAGCTGAGGCTGAGTTTCCGATAAACAAGAATTTGGGGGGACACTATTCCATCCAGGACAGTTAATAAACCAAAAGTGGAGATGATACAGAATGATAAAAATATTCAATACATATTTGATTACTAGCGAGTAGACAGTTCCCCAGTTGTGAAAACTATAGTTAAATCTCCTCAGAGTTTGGTTGGCTAACTACTCTTTTCATACCCACCCAGTTCAGGCGTTTTGGTGAGTGAAAGACATGGCTACTCTATTTAGTTATTTCCATCTCCACCTTTTTCCTGCTCACCGTGATTCATCTTTACCCAAGTGACTCATCAGAAGGCAACCCCATCCCCTGCTCAGGGTTAAGTCAGGCTTGCTACAAGCCGCCATGTTGGTTCCATTCTCCTTGCAGTCACCTAAGTACCAGTAAGCGTGGGCCAATGAAATCTGGTGGGTGCCATTAAGATCATTCCAGGAAATGTTATTCTCACTCCTAAGGAGGAAGCTAATCCCTTTCCTATCTATGAATGTTGTTGTGTTCGAATGCTGTGTTTAGGACTGTTACCGACATTGGGCTAGGAGCAGTATCCTCGAGGAAAGAGCTGGTGCCTGATGAGTCAGACATGGAACTTCCCACCTCTGAATACCTCGTTATCAGGAAAAATCATGTCTTTTTTTGTTTATGCCAAAGTGAATGAGGGTTTTCTGTTTCCTGCTGCTGAAAGTATTCTAACTATTAAAATAGCATTCTAACTAAGTTGCACAAGGCCTGGGTGAATAAGCCAAGGTTTTTATTAGTCATAGCTGTGTGAATGAGCATGCCTCCCATTCTTGGTTGATAATCATGTATTTTTTGCCAGCCAAGAGAGAATCAGCAAACTCCTACCAAAATGAAGATGCAGATTGCCTACCTGTAGCTGATACTGGCTTAGAAATCTGGTATCTAATTATAATTTTCTGTATTAATTTTCCTTTTCCCAGTCATATAATTCACCTGCTTTTCTATACTGGTGATTGTATCCATCACACATGCATGTATAAATATCTTATCAAAACATCCTACATAAAAATGGTTGTGTAGAATGTAAGAGTAAGATGAGGGTAAATCTGATATTATGATGATCTGATGTCATGAGAAGGGAAAGGCTACTATTTAAATCTGCCCATTGTAATTTTTTAATCTTTTTATTTTGATAAGATTTTAAAATTTGGGTATCAGGGCATTCGGGAGCAAGACTCACAGTGACATTTGTGCTTGTGATTTCCTTGTCACTCAGTGCTCCTCAAAGTGAGTTCAATGCATCATAATAAAGTCTGACATGTTCTAATGTCAAAATGATAATTGGTCCATGGCTGTTATGATGACTATGTTGAGTTCTTTTAATAGTTTAAGGGCAGAACTTTTCTTCTTAGGTGATAGTTCATACAGCACGATCATCTTGTCTTCCCCTTGGAATGAGGCATTGTTTATATGTTTAAAGGAGCAGAACTTCTGGGTGTTGTAATGATGCCTGAAGGGCTGAATATTTTGAGCTCATTGTGCCTGTTCCCTATGACTCAGCTATCCCCCCGTTTTTCTCTATTTGAGCTATGTGTGAGATTTTACTTGCATGATTCCACTTGATTTATATCTAAATACAAACACAGGCTTTCAATATATGGTCCCCACATACTTTTTATTGCATATATTCCTTTTAAAAGTGAAACTGAAGCTCAGAAATATTAACTTTTCAAGGTCACATAGCTACTAAACAGCAGAACTGTAATTGTAATTTCAGTTTAGGTATTTGGCTCTACTTTCTTTCTTTCTTTTTAAAAATATTTATTTATTTATGCATACAAGAGCTGGGGTGTAGGCCAGAGATGTGTGTGTGGCTGGTGCGGTGGGGCGGGGGGTGGACAGCGGTGAGAGGATTCCCCAGAGACAGAGTGGGGAGAAGAACAGGCCGATCTACTAAAATACGCTGCTGAGGGGAGCAGCAGGCGAGACAGGAGAGGTCTGCTGTGCCATGTGGGTTAGCTGCCTGGCCAGGGATCAAACTCGTGCTGCAGTGGCTAGCGATAGCTTCATGGTCCTGAGACTTAACCCCTTGTGCCACCAGGGAGGCCCCGGCTCCTCTTTCAATGCATTGCCCGAGCTGATATGTTATACCAGTGCTGATATACCTGATAACCTTAGGTGACAAGTGGGAAAATATTTAAATAGTTGTCCAGCTAAATATGTATTAGGGCATATAATTAATTATGCATCAAAGCTTTAATTTCTCAGGATTTTGCATAAGACAGGGTTCAAGTGGTTAGCACCATAAAATCTTAGTCAGAACATATAAAAACAGGATATGCTCAGGCAAATATTTAGATCCTTCCATTTTCCAGTAACTGGTTCTTCACTTCTATCACATTATTGATGCTGGACGTGATAGGTCACTTATGTGGTTTCTTATAAAATGAGTTCTTGCATCCTTTTCAGCAAAATATTGAAGGCTTTCTTCCATAAACTCTCAGTTATTCGAAAAATCAATAAGACTGTTTCTTACATATAATCTATTACAACAATAGGAACATTAACTTGGTGATATATAAACACAGGGAGGTCTTTCCCACCAGAGGGCGCAATGAAGATTTAACACATCTGTTAAAATTGTCCATCCTGGGCCTCCCTGGTGGCACAAGGAGTTAAGTCTCAGCACTATAAAGCTATCTGCAGCCACTGCAGCACCAGTTCGATTCCTGGTCAGGGAGCTTTCCACATGGCACAGCAGATCTTTCCTGCCTAGCCTGCTGCTCCCCTCAGCAGTGTATTCGCCTGTTCTTCTCCCCACTCTGTCTCTGGTGAATCCGCTCAACTGCCCCCCACCCCTACCTTTGGCCTATACGCCAGCTTTTGTATGCATCAATAAATAAATCTATAAAAAATAAAAAATAAAATAAAAATAAAATTGTCCATCTCATTAAGAGCAGGTCAATAAGTCTTTGATTTTTTTTTTCTCAGAAAGTTGCTTATGATAGCAACATTGTTTGTACTCAGGTTGAGGAGAAAAAGCCCTCCCTTGTCCTTTTAGGTTTCAAGAAGACTGGGTGCTTCCAGAAGGCGTTCACCACTCTCAGATTGTGCATGATTGGGATAGACTTTGCAAATGAGCTTATTTCACAGATATACTCACACACTGAGAAAACTTAAATTTTCCTGTCAAGGCGAGTATGAAAATATACCACATGCAAAAACAAGGGCATGCAATTCTCATGTAACTGGGAAGCGGGTACTACTCACGACTTGTGTGGCCATGGGTTCTTTTTCTGTCTAAATTGGATTTCTGGCCCGTCCAGTGACACCATTTCCTGTGCTTGTGTCCTGTGCTTGCTATGCCCATTTATTAGTTCTGGTTTCTCTTTTCACGGTGTTTTCGGGACTTTCTAAACAGATGATCATACTGTCTGAGAACTAAGTTTTGTGTGTCTTTTATTTCTTTTTCTTACCTCATTGCTAGGACCTCTAGTGTGGTGCTGAATAGACTTGAGAATGGACTTGTTCCCAGATTTAGGGAGTGTGATATTGTGATATATGAGAAGAAATAAATATTTGGTCTTTGTTCTGTTTCTGGAACAGAACTCCTCGGAATTTCCTAAGAGGTGAGAGCAATAAGGTGTCTTGTGTTATGTGAATGAAATTTGGACCACATCTAAGATTGGGGCTGGTTACCAAGAGAACCAACAGAGACACTGGAGGCTTGAAACCTTCAGGCCACCCACTCACCTCTGGGAGGGGAAAGAGGCTGGAGGCTGAATCAATGACCAGTCATGCCTATGTAATGAAAGCTCAGTAAAAAACCCTGAAGACCCTGGTTCAGGGAGATTCTTGCTTGGTGGTTTGGGGAGAATAGAACCCAGAGCATGGACGCTCTGAGCTCCTTCCCAATATCTTGGCCTATGCTTTTTACGTCCTTGGGTTTTGTCCCTTTACAATCAATTGAGATCTAGTCATTTAAATGTTTTTCTGAGTTCTGTGGGCTGCTCTTGGGGATTAATCAACCCCAAGGAGAGCGTCATGGGAACCTTTGGTTTACAGTCATATGTTCAGAAGCACAGGTGACAACCTGGACTTGCAGTTGGCACCTGAAGTGGGGGGTGGTCTTGTAGGACTGAGCCCCTAACCAGTGAGGTATAGTGCTGTCGCCAGGTAGCGGGCCAGAATTGAGTTGAATTACAGGACACTCGGTTGGTGTCTGAGAACTGCGTGGTGTGAGGCAAAAGAACGCACACATTGGAACTGGTGATCAGACCCATCTGTGGGGAAAAACATTCAGACTTTCACTGTAAGAATAATGTGAGCTGATGTTTGTAATAGACTTCCTTTTAAAATATTATCTATTTTAATTCTCCTACTAAGCTGAGTGTTTGGGTAGAATTATCTCCCTATACAGATGACAATTTTAGGCTTGAAGAAATTATGTAAATTACTGACAATCATGCAGCCCGCAGGGGCATTTGGAACACCAATGCCAGTGCTGGGTCAGCTGTGCCCAGATCCCGTTCTTCAAGTACCTGGTGCTTATCAATTTATCAATAAATCACCCCTTTAGTAAATACTCACTGGCTTCTGAGAGTACAAAGCACTGACAAAAGTCATTTATTTGTATTAATCATGGTTTTAAAATTAAGATAAGGTGGCACAGGGGTTAAAGTCTCATCGCTATAGCCAGTCACTATGGCATGAGTTCAATCCCCTGCCAGGGAGCTGACCCACATTGCATAGCAGACATCTCCTGTCTCGCCCGCTGCTCCTTCAGCAGTGTATTTCAGTGGATCTACCTGTTCTGCTCCCCACTCTGTCTCTGGTGAACCCTCTCACCCCCTGCACCTCTGGCCTACACCACAGTTCTTGTATGCATAAATAAATAAAAATAAATCTTTAATAAAAATAAAATAAAATTAGGATGGTGCCTGTGTATTTTAAGAAAGATTTATGAGAACGTCTTTATAGATAATAAAGTACTGTCTAGTCAAGATGACACCTCATTACACATCAAAGAAATGTTGAGTCTTAGTTCTTAGGGGCAAAGGTCTGTGTCCCCAGAGAGAACTGGTGATAGCAACTTTTCTTTAATGGCTTTATTTATTTGTACTGAAGAACACACTGATTCCACTTTAAATACAGCTTGAACTTGGGGAGCAGCATCATCAGCTGGGTCACCACCCTGTCCTCTTAAAGAAGAAGACACACCAGAAAATGCCCTTTCTGATTTTATTGGGAGTTAATTTATTCATATTTTAGGCATTTGAGATGAGGAAATTTTAATTTTAGGTTTAATGTTTTTAATCTTTGTACATATGGATGTTCTAATTCATTCATTCTAAATTGGGGGATGATTTGCAAAGTGAAAATCAGCTTGTTCTTGTGCAGGTTATGAATAAATATGAAGCGGAAGGTGAAGATCGGAAGACAGTCACGGAGTGTTAGGACTGAAATGGACGATGGCCCCGATGACTTTGCAGACGAAAATTCAGAGAAAGATTATGAAACTAAGATTATGTAACTACTGTCCCGATGGCAAAGCTGGGACTCAAAGTTGGGTGTCTGTCACCAGGTCCACATTGCTTCTCTTTCTAGAAGCTGGCAAGTAAGAGAGAGCGGCTGGGAGAGTTTACTTTTATGACCTGTTTCCACTCAGTCTTTTATTATGTATTCTACTCCATGTAGAATTTTGTTATCACCCCAAAAACTAATCTTTAAAGTAGTTCATACTAGTCTCCTGAGTAAAGAAACATTTCAAATTAAAAATAATATTTTTTTGGAGTAGAAAAGAAAACAAGGGACCACGGAGATGGATCATGGGTGAATTGGTGGTGGGTTACCCAAGGGGAATACAAAATGTAAAAGATATAAATAACAGCAAAAATATATATATTTAAAAATATATATATATTTTTAAAAAGTCTATCATAGGCCAGTTTAATTAGACTCTCTACTGGTTTGAAGAAAAGCAATCAGAATTCATGTGCCTGCTTTATTTATTTATTTTTATCTTTTTAGGACAAAATTTATTTTCCCCCCTTATTTATTTGTTTATCTTCTTGCATCATTGTTAATTTGGGGACAGTATTTGATTACTTCCTTCAGGTGTAGTCCCTGTAGTTCTCCCACCACCATCATGTGCATATTTTAAGTAAAAGCCTTTGTGAAAAAAAAAAAAAAAAGTCTTTGTGTAACTGTGTGTCTGGAAGGGCCAGTGGGTTTTCCTCTGTCACCTGTTTCAGGAAGGACCCCATTCCACACCCCCATGCTGGGATCTTGGCCTCCTGCAACCCCACACATCTGTACCCAGGCGACCAACTTGACATCTAGCTTTTCTCAAGACACAAAATCAGCCTGAAACATATTAAAATAGATCACTGCTTTGCAATATAAATTGTGTACTGCCCCCAAAATGAAATATGTATATTCAATTTTTCCATGTTTTATGTTAAGATTATATCAAGCAACAAGAGTGTTTTCCTTTTAGAAATGTTTTACGTTTTCCTGCATGGTGATAGAAATAATTTTTATTTCTGTCAACTCCAGCAGTCTATAGCTTCTTGGCCCAAAGCTGTTTTGAACTCAGTCCCCAGCTCTTATTTGTGGATTAAAAGCTCAAATTTCTAGTCTCCTATCAGAAACACTTTTCTAGTTGGGAGTCCTGGAACTTTGCATTTCTAAAAAAAATATCTATGTATTTATGCATACACTAGCTGGGGTGTAGGCCAGAGGTGGGGGGGGCAGTTGAGAGGATTCACCAGAGGCAGAGTGGGGAGCAGAACAGGTGGTTACTGAAATACTGCTGAGGGGAGCAGTGGGCGAGACAAGGGAGGTCTGCTGCGCCATGTGGGAAGCTCCCTGGCTGGGGATCAGACTCGTGCTTCAGTGACTGCCTATAGCTTCATAGTGCTGAGACTTAACCCCTTGCACCACCAGGGAGGCCCCCTGAAATTTGCATTTTAATACGCGCTCTCTCTGGACTCCTAGTTCACATCTGAAGCCACAACTCTGATTGTCCTGCCTAAAAACAACCCACTACTCAAGTCTAAGGCCCTGCACTTCCTGCCCAACAGGAGGCCTAGAGAGGCATGAGTTAGTGTCCCCACATCTCTTAGGCCTGGCCCATAGCAACACTGGAGAAACGTTTGTGCAATTGGGTAGTTTGACAGTGCGCTATGAAACAAAATCCACCCTGCACAGTGGAAGCATTCAAACAGGGTAATGGAACAGATCACAGAACATATTTTGCTTATAGTCTATGTCAGTGGCGAGTAGAGAAAAGGCCCCAGTTTCTAAATGTCTCCCCCAGAACAAACACATACATAGTCAACACCGGATTCCTCCCAGCTCTCAGGTGGAATTGAAGCCCACGACTTGGGTGTCACCTCCTGTTAGTGCTTCTTTGGGAATCCCAGCCCCCCTGGCCTCTTCCACCTGTGGCCCTTCCCTCCCAGTCACCCTTAGCTCATCCCTTTTCCTCTTCCCCACCCACACGTCCGCAGCATTTCACACTTCTCTTCCCCAAACATCTGTTCCAGGGAACCCAGGCTTCTGTCCCCCACTTCCCAGGAGGGTGATCTGCCTGTTTCCCAGCTTGGGTGTCGGTGTCCTCTGTCCTGGTGCGCTGCGTCCTGAACACTTATCCCCAGTCCCTGAGGCAAGGAGTCCATTGCAGCTCCCAGGACCATGAGGCAGGAAACGGCACCTCCTGCAGAGACTCGCCTCTTCCTTTCTCTCTCTTCTCTGCTCACACATTTCAGGTGCAGATTCTGGAGAGGCTCTGTGGGGAGCAAGCCTTTGGTATAAATAACCCTGTGGGCTCCTAGGTCCTCACCACGGGCAGGTCTGGGTCTGGCCTATGCTTTTGAAAGCCTCACGGACAGCTTCTATTTCAAACATGTTTTGATATGCTTTGGCGTGTTTCATGATCTTTAAAATAAATGAATGGATTCAAGGACTTCTGTAAATTTGGGGTGGGGGTGCATCATTTCTCAGGCTGTCTCTGGGTCACCTGTTTCTGCACTACTCAGTTCTGCCCCTTGAGGGCACCAGAGGCTGCTTTGCTAGACAGAGGGCTGGGACAGAGCCCAGAGGGAAGCTGGCTGGGTTCTGGGGACGCAGGCAGAGGTCACCTCTGTGACTGATGACAGTGTTTGGCCTGCCAGGGACGCTACCACTGGTGTAGTGCTGCAGAGTTCTAGTGGCAAGTAGATCATAACTGGGTTACAAGCTGATGACTGAAGTCTGAATTCTAGCTCCAGCTCTCCTCAGGCAGTTGTGTGGCCTTTCTCAAGTCATTTAACTTCTCTGGGCCTTAGTTTTCTCCCATGAAAAGGAAGCAGCTGACCTCAAAGTCACCTTCCAGCTTTTGCATCTTAAATTGCTCTAAAGAATAAGGGAAAATGGAAACTGATAGAACAGCATAGACTCTTGGAGTCTTTGCACGTAACCCTGTCCTGAGCTCAGACTTTGCATGACCAGGAGCAAGTATGAAAGATGACTGGCATGGGGGTGATCTCAGGTATAAATGATGATGGAGGAAAATGGTGCTCAGGAGAAAAATGAGCGTGCAAGTCTCACAGGGTCTCCTCAGACCAGGACCCTCACCGACTCCAGGAGCAGGGTGTGGAGGAACACTGGACAACCTTTCAAAAACTGTCTGGCTGTGCATGAAATAATAGCTATGAAGCCTAGTCTAACCCAGCTCTAGCAGGGGTGTTGGGATCACTCACCAGCCCTGCTGAAATGTGGGTAATTTTCTCAATACTATTCCCAACATAGTTGAGTTTTCCTTGCCCATTCATTTCCACGCTCGAGCTGTGCAGGACATTTTGGATCCTACCAACGTATTGAGGTAAGGGAATGCCATGCATGTGTGTGGCCTTGCTCCTGAATAAATGAATGAGGGAGTCAGTGGATAAAAGAAAGACTGAGCTCCGAGTGGGAGAGATTAGCCTGTGAGGATGGGAAAGGGACTCCCGATTTGGGCACAACTCTGAGTTAGTCTTAGATCCTGAGCAAGGAGAACAAGGTGGCTGGTCAGTTGGGTCCAGTCCACTGTCCCACGTGTGCTTGTATTTAAGTTAAACTCAGACTCTGGACTGTTGCAAGGAGACCATGTGGGCAGTAGGGTAAGGGTGGGCTCACCAGTTGTAAATGCCAGAGGAAGAGTTAGAGGCAGCATGAGATGTTCTGAGTCCTGGGAAAACCTCAGGAACACTCCGTTGGGGGCAACATCAAACATTTCACTTAGTGTCTCATAGGGATGGCATGTGGGTTGTGGGTCAGCAAAGTAGACAGGAGTCTGGGGAAGAAGACAGGGAGAAGTAACAAGGCAGTGCAATCCCTGATGCCTCTCTGGAGGCCAGTGCTTTCTCAGTTTGGAGTTCGGCCTTTCCTCAGGGGCCCCACGGCCATCCCAGTGTGTCTGTCTTCCATCTTGGCTTTGCAGATGTGCTGCTTTCCAGAAAGCACTTTTCACCAAGGGAGCTGCAGGCGTATGGGTTTATGGGGGAGTGGGGCAGGGAGTCCAGGACTAAAGGGAGGCATGCACAGAGGCATGGGGCAGGTATGGAGGGCTGGCTTTCTCCAGCAGCTTTGTGAATTATGCCTTCATGACCTTCAGGAGACTCCATCTCCCTGAACCTTGGTTACCTCATCTGCGCGGTAGGAGTTCTACCTGCACCTCTCAGAAGGTTCTCATGAGGATTAGGTGAAATCATGCAAGCAAAAGGACTTTGCAAATTCTAAAGCATGGTATAAAAACTTTATGAGGAGACAGGTGTTTGCAGATCTGGAATGACAGGATTGATACTGTTCTTGGTGGTTTTTGGAGACTCCTGAAGCCTTGCCAGAACTACTATCAAAGACTAAGAGGCAAAAAATTATGCTGCTCAGTGGGCTCAGGAACACTCTGAATCTTTGCGTTGCCTCCTCCTCCCAGCCTGGTATAGTCTGTTGAAATCATCTTTCTGGGAGGAGACCCGGGAGACTTGCAAGTTTTTGGCTAATCTCTACACTGGAGACCAATTTCTATTTTGCCATGTAACCTACAACATAGACACCCAGCAGCGGTGGCTAGGACACTTCACTCTTTTGCAGCCTCCTAGGCCGTGAATGCCAGCCAACAAATCCCACATATGATGGTTATAGACCCAGGCAATACAGGCATGCCAGGATTGGACACAGTAACGAGAGGAGAAATCCTGGGGGTTGATGCAGCATTTTCCCAAACCGTATCTCCAAAAATCTGGATAGAACCTTTTGTCTCAGTGCACTGCTAATGTCAACACGATGTGCATCTGATGGTAACAGTTGTAACTGAGAATTAACGAGGTGCCTGAAACTGTAAGTACTTTATTGGCATGATCTCATTGTTTTAAAACTTTCACTTTTTCTTACTGTGACAAAATACACATAAGATAAAATTAATCATCTTTACTATTTTTAATGTATAGTTTAATGACATTAAATATACTCACAGTGTTCAACCATTACCACTACTCAGCTCCAGAACTTTTTTTTATCATCCCAGAGACCCTTGACCCACTAAATACTAACTCCTCCAAGCCCCCTCCTTTCAGCCCCTGGCAATCTTATTCTAGTTTCCATCTCTATGAATTTGCCTATGCTAGGTAGCTCATGTAGGCAGGATCAGAGACTATTTTTTTTTGCAGCTGACTTACTTAGCATAGTTTCTTCCAGGTATATGTAGTATGTGTCAGAACGTCATTCCTTTTGAAGACTAAATAATATTCCAGTGTATGTGTATATCACATTTTGTTATCCATTCTCTACTGATGAACATTTGGGTTGTTTCCACTTTCTGGTTCTTGTGCATTATACAGTGTAAAAGTTTTTAGGTGGGAAATTCCAAACACATACAAAAGTAGACAAAAAATAATGAACCCCCATGTATATAAATTATTAATTCATGGTCAATCTTTTATCTATATCCCCACTGAATTCCCCTTCCCATAGTATGTTGATTATTGTTTGGATCATCATAGATACCATTACTGTTTCCATCTTACAGAGGATAGATAAACAGAGGCAGAGAGAGGCTAATTATCTCACCAAGGGTTTCAGACTCAACTTTAGGCAAAATAGCACATTCAGAGAAGTTTGCCTCTGGTGCCTCTTCCTACACTGTTCCCCACACTTGGATGCTGTGGAATTTGGGACACACTCAAATCTAAAGTCTTAGTTCTTAACTACTTAACTCTAAGTATAGTCTCTAGAGTGGGGATTAAGTGAGATAAGGTCAGTGCCACAGCCCAGGACCATTAAATGTGTGGCAAATCAGTATGTGTGCTTTCCCCCCACTCCTGTGAGGAGACAGGGCCACCCCAGGCCCACTGAAGCCCCCTCAAGTACGCACGCACCACTCACGTGCAACCCCTGGGCTCAATGTGTCGTTGCTGCTGGGGATTTGTGCTGTGAAATAAAGGCTTTCACCCTTTCAAAAGTCTTAGGGTGTGGGGTGTGGGTGAGAGCAGAAGAGCGGTTGTTCAACACCTTCTTGCTCCCTAAAATCCCCCAAGTGTGTGTTCTCGTGTGTGTTCGCATGGACAGAAGCATAAGTCAGGCCTGTGGAAAAGTTCAGGCTTCATTCCCTGCTGAGAACATGGCATTGGCTTCCTTTTGGGTAAGGAATTGTGACCGCTGGAACAAACAACCACTTTTTCTATCTCCTTTTCCTTTTAGTGGTTAAACCAAGAGGACAAGCCCTAACTATAATGGAACCCTGTCATTTTCTGACCAAAGGGGTGGAAGTCTCAGCTCAGACAGGTTGGGGCCCAGAAGGCTCATCCCCACCAGGCCCCTGAGTGAATTGGGAGGGGACCTGCAGAGCTCAGTGGATGACAGAGCAGGACACACTGACTGACCACAGAGTAGCTCGGGTAACCATCAGGTGCATCTGCAGAGGAGGCTGGTGGGGGCACTCTGCCACTGAGTGATGGTTAGCTTGAGTCTCTGCCCGCAATAGCCTGCTTTTCTGATCTTGCCCATGGAAGTAACATGATTCTTGCCTGTCAAGTTCCAATGCTGCCTCCCCCTGAAGCTTCCCCGTGTCCCCTCCCACCTCCCACTTTGCTCATCTGAGGCTGCCATACAAAGTGGATCTCTGTCATTCTGAATCCTTAAGGCGTCACTTTTGTACCTGCTGAGGCACTTTTACCGCTTTATTTTTGTACTATCTGAATACCAGGAACTCCTTGATAGATTAAAGTGAGTTCCTTGAGGAAAGGAATTGTTTCATCTATTTTTTCTAGCAGTTCAGAGCTATTCACAAGGCACCTAGCTGGTAACCAATAAAAATCTGCAGGACAGATGATGTATCTCACAGCAATGCATACAGTAGGCATTGAGTAATGCATAATGAATGAAATAACATTTATCTCCAACAGCTGGGAATGTAAGACTTTGATGTTCAGATTCAAGTCTGTTTCATACAACCCTCTGAGCCCTACAATGTGTCAAAACTTCCTTGAAATAACCACACAATCTGCCTTGAGGTAGCATCTGAGATGGTTTCAAGTGGGGTTTTCGGTATCCTAATGTCCCCCAGTGTCCCATTTCCCCCTTTGTGTTTAATATCCCAAGTGGTCTCCAGAGGAACTTGAAGGGTGACAAGATGGAGCACAGGGCAGATGATTTAACATCATCTCATTAGAACATCTGATTAACCACAGCTTAACTGCTCATGAGCAGAACGATGATATTTGCATCAGTGACCCTGGGGTTCCATAAGAAACCCAAATACCTTGTTGAAGGAAGTGCTGCAATAGTTTCAAAAGCATTTTTTTCAAAGATTTTAATTACTCTCCCTCTCTCCCCCTCCTGTCTCCCTCCCTCCTGTCTCTCTTTCTTTTTTCATAGAACTGGGGTGTATGCCAGAGGTGGGGGCGTGGGGTTGTGGGAGAGGATTCACCAGAGACAGAGTGGGGAGCAGAACAGTTGGATTTACTGAAATACACTGCTGAGGGGAGCAATGGGTGAGACAGGAGGGGTCTGTTGCACCAGGTGGGTTAGCTCCCTGGCCCGGAATCTAACTGAGGCCATAGAGGCGATAGTGCTGACTTAACCCTTAGGACACCAAGGAGGCCCCAGAAACATTTTTAAAGCTCATTGAAACCATCTGTAAATGTGCCACGTAGTGGCGTTCACCACATTCACCATCACCACTGTCCATCCCCAGGACTTTGTCATCATCCCAAATAGAAACTCTATGAACTTTAAACCATCACTTCCCAATTTCCCCTCCCGTCAGCCCAGATAAACTTTATTTTACTTTCTATCTCTGAATCATACACTATTTGTCCTTTGGTGACTGGCTTCTTTCACACTCTATATTGTCCTCAAGGTTTTTTCATATTGTAGCATGAGTCAGAATTTCATTCTTTATAAGGCTGAATAATACTCCATGGTGTGTATAGACTACATTTTGTTTATCCATTCACCTGCCAACGAACATTTGGGTTTTTGTGAATACAGGTATACAAACATCTGTTCAGAAATGTTTCATCATAGTCTTCGTCTTAATCTCCATGGTAATGGTCCCACTAACTGCAAAGCTTGACTAACTAGAATATTCCATTCCAACATTAGGTTTGGTAAGAAATTTTCTTGGATTATGTTGTAGAAGCACAGGAGGCAGGGATGGGGAGTGATGTCTCCATCTCACAAATAGACACAAGGAGACAGGTGACTAATCCACATTAGTGTGGATGATCAGATTTACAATAAGAAACTCCCCTTCTCCCCACCCCTCTCCATGTCACTGTTCTGTTCTACTGGGACACTTTTCCAAAAAAGTACGAACTTGAGGAACATTTGTTCTGCATTAAATTTGGCTTCAGTGAAAGTGTTATCAAGTATATGGAGCTCAGATTACAGAGGCCTTTTTGGCCAGTGAATGGCACCAAGCGTCTGCTCAGAGAGGTGGAAAATTCTGAGCCCCTCCACCACTGTTTCAGGAAAATGCTCTGTGTGGCATGGAGAGGGGCCAGCTGGTGATGTCAAGGGGCTTATAAAAGAGATTACAAGACCTTTTAAGGGAAGGAGGCAGTTGCTAATGATGGAAAACTGCTAAAGCAGTTCTGGATGAGGCCTCAACACTTAATTTGCTATTCTCCTGAAGTGCTTGTCATTTTTAAAAAACATATTGTGTCCTTTTGTGCACTGCTCAAAAGACAACACTGTGGGGTGTGGGGTGGAGAACCTGTTATGCTAATCCAGCGGGTAACTGAAACTGAGCTCTCAGGACACTGAAAGTCCAAAGTGGGCCATCCAGGACCTGGGAGGGAAAGGTAAATGCCAGACACACCTGTACATCTGTATTTGTCTTTCTAGCTTCCTTCATTTCCTTTTTTTTCCTTTTGAAAGCAATGGGCTGGAGAAAGTGTGGGGGAGGGGGGTGCAAAAGAGGGTTTTATTTTTTAAAAAGCTGCTTAAGAGATTTGCATCTCCAAAGAGAGATCTGAAAATAAAATATTTACTGATATTGCATTTCCAAGAGTTTCCAGTCTTTTCACAGCCCTCTTGCCATCTTATCTTAAGAATGTGGGTTTTATAAAGAGGAAGCAAGATCAATTACAATGACAAGGTAGATTGAGTTCAGTAGACAAGCCCCAATTCTAACAGCTGGACTTACTTTGTGTTTAAAATAGATAACTAATGAAAACAGTCTCAGATTTAGGAATAAGGATCTAAGTTTGGAAGTAAAGACCCTAAAATCAATTTTCAGGGGAGTTGCTAAATAAAGAAAATTCTCCATCAAGTTCTCTTTGCCCTTATGGAGCATTAAAACAAACAAACAGACAAGCACACCAAACAAGACTGAAAAATAAGGACCCTAGAAACTATACTCAAAGAATTGTCACTCAGTGAGAAGTCCCAAACCTAAAATGCAGTTGAAGCAAGAATTAAAAGGCGTCTGGAAGTGATCAGCGTGGAGGGACTTTGGAACCCATGACACTGAAGTATAATTGATTGCAGATTTATGTTTTCATTATCCTTTATTTCGGGGTACAGGAGAACATCATAAAGACTATCTTGTCAACTCCATATATTCTTACAATATGGAAAAAGCAGTCATCTGCTTTAGTACCAAACGTTTATTCAAGCATAGCTTAAATAAAAGCTACAATTTTCTTTATTTTTTAGGGGTGGTGGTGGGGTGAGTGGGGATTGGGTTCTCATTTTGAATGAGCAATACGGGTCAAGTCCCAGATTTCCAGTGGAGTGCAGTCACCCCCTCACCCCTACAGAGCAAAGGCCCCTCCACTGGGTCCTATTAGCTGTGCCCCAGCAGGAAGGCTCAATCCTGTTAGTTTATCTCCTCGCTGTCCCCTGAAGACACTGAACAGATTACTGCCTCTGCAGGCCCTGTCTCCATATCTTGCCCTCCTCCTGCTGAGTTCTTTATTAAAACATTTTCCTTTTTTCAAGTCTCACTCAAGTTTCACCTCCATCTGACCAAGTCAGTCTCCACGAGCTTTCTCCCTCTCTTCCCTCCATGACACTTCGAAATGGTGCCTCTTAGACCACACACTGCCTGTCTCACTGAAACTGTAGACCTCTGTAAGTCCCCTGCTGCCCCCCAGGAAAGGAATCTAGCAGGAATACTTGTTAAATATGACTTTATTGCTCAACAACCGAAAGGCCGTTGAATCAATAAAAAGCTTCTTGCCTGAAATATTAAGCCCAGCCAAGAAACACAGCCATTAACGCTCACGTGAAAAAGAATCTTCTGAGATAGAAAAGCAGGGAATGGTAACGCTATTCAGGAGAGATTATTAGAAGAATGTACATGAGGAAGGAAGCTCAAAGCCAACCAGAAAACCAACCTTCTTTCTTCAACTTAAAGGTCTTCAAATTTGCTTCTTTCTGGGTATCTTCTAATTCCCTGCAAGTGTTCCCAAAGAAGGCTGTTCCACAGCCTGCAGACCCTCCGAAAATGGCCATGACCTTTGATACTATTTGATTCTTGCCTGTGTGATCCAGGGTGGGAAAGGTGTTAGGAAGGAAGCAGCTCCAGACCCTGCTTCCCACTCCACGGCTTTCTTCCTCCTCTAATTTTGTCTGTACTCGCAAGCTGTTGAGGAAAATTTGGAACCCAAAAGGCATCCCCATTTGGAAATCAGTTTAAAGAGTGTTCGATTTATAAAAAAACATCATATGCATAATTTTGTTTAAAAAAAAAGGGACATCTTTAAAACAGAAAGGAATGACTCCATTGGGAATGTGGTCTGCCCTTGGCATAGGTAGGGGTTGAAGTTGGGGGAGTGGGTATTGAAAGGAAAAATATGTAGACCAGTATCCAAATAGAATACTCTTTCTTACAGGGCAGAAGTCCCAAATTATTACTCTTTTGCTTATTTACTAAAAGATCATAATAAACTAAATGTAAATTAGAGGTCACTGGTGATACATAGTGCTATTTTTTTTCTTCTAGGGAGAAATAACTTAATATCTTTATTGCCAACCTTTAAAAAACAGGCTCACGGTTTCCAACTCTATATGTGCCAGGGAGACACGGTCAGAAAAACATGGTGGCATCAAAAGTAATTTGAACTTTTTGGAACAAAGCATTATCTAATGGGAGGAAATCATTGTGTGTTGTCAGTATTTTATATTATTGTTTATACATTGTGGGTTCATCTGTGTATTTGAGCAGGATTGTCCAAGGTGACATGCTCTCATTCTCTGTTGGTTATATCCATGGGAAGATTCCTAGAACTTACTGCTCTATGACCTACCCAAGTGACTTCCTTCCCTCAGTCAGTTTCCTCATCTGTCAATTAGACAACACACAGGAAGTGCTCAGTGTAGCAAAGCAGGCATTTATGATTGAAATCAAATTAATATTCTCAGTTCCAAATACGTGCTAAAAAGAAAGTTTACTCTTATTACTTATATAACTCATTCTTGTGTGATAGATTACTGAGATAGGAATTCTAGTGTATAGTGCTAAGTAGGCGAATTACTTAACCTTTCTAAGTTTTTATTTCTTTGTCTTTTTAATGACAGTACTGGATTAGATGGTCTCCCAGTAACTTTCAGTCTAAAGTTCTGTGACAGGGGCCTCCCTGGTGGCGCAGCGGTTAAGCACTGCGCTGTGGAGTTGTCAGCATCAGTAACGCGAGTTTGAAGCCCAGCCAGGGAGATTCCCACATGGTGCGGCAGACCTCTCCTGCCTTGCCCGCTGCTCCCCTCAGCAGTGTATTTCCTTCGATCTACCTGTGCTGCTCCCCACTCTGTCTCTGGTGAACCCTCTCGCCACCCCACGTCTCTGGCCTGTACCCCAGCTTGTATGCATAAATAAATAAAAATCTTTAAAAAAAAATAAAGTTCTGTGACAGGATTTTTTTAATAGTTAATTTTAAATAAAAGTTTAATAAAATTTAATGGAAAATATTGTATGATTTAGCAACTTATATTTTCTTAATTAAATGTACTTCAGATTAAAGTGATATCATGCAATGTTTAACATACAATGGATGTGGGAAAAGATACATGTAACTGTCACATATTTTAAGTAAAACTTGATTTTTTTAATAGATTTGGAAATGCTGTGGGTGAAATTCAATTATAGTCAAAGGTACAAAAACAAGATTGAAATCACTGCAAAAAAAATAAAGAAGGGAAATTACTTGGGATGCCCATTGTTTCTGGAAGAAGGGTGTTTTTTTGCCCAGTGGCTCTGACGTTACTTTAGGTGGAGGCTTAAGCAGAGCACCAACTTCTCCCTTTAGAACATTTAACCTAACTGAAATGAATCTAGCTTAGCAACCGTATACACTGAAGTAAAATGGGGACCCTGAATTTGATATGCATCTTATTTGCAATAAGAAGTCTTTCATGGCAAACCAGGCCATGATGGAAACAACTCTTGACATAGAATTGGATTCAGATTCTGCCTCCTTGCTTTACTAAGTAGGTGCCCTTGGGCAAGTTCTATAACCCCTTTGTACCTGTTTCTTCATAAAATAGGGCTAATTGGCTAGGGTTGTTGTGAATATTAAAAGACATAATGCACACAAAGTTCAAAGAACAGTGTGCAACACATAGAGAAATAATACCTATTATATTTGATTCCATAAATTGGAGGTCTACTATGTAGTAATTTCTGTACCAGACCCTGAAATACTTTTGGGGCTTTAGTTTTTTCCTTTGTATCTGGCCTACAATGTATGACAGAATTAGATATGAAATTCTGATAAATTCAGCAGCCCAGTGGGATCCAGACTGGAGCCAGGGGACTTTTTATGTTCAGGAGAGAATATGAGCAGTAAATGAAGTAGTTACTAAAGGTCTAGCCTTTCAGTTGCTGAGCTTCTGTGCCAGGTTTTAGTGAGTGCATTAAAATGTATATTAAAACCACCATGACATTCAAAGAGTCAAACATGCCTGATTAGACTTTCATGTCCTGTATTTATAAGAAGGTTAGTGGTGCATATCCTCAGTGCAAATTATTTTTGGCTCTTACTAATATTTATGAATATAATAGTCTATATAGCATAATGTATGTGATTAATTTGTGGCAGTCATCAGCTATTATTAATTTAAGGAACTATCTGAGAAGATGCCACATCTTTACCAGTAATGTTGGCAGATAGGGAGTAGGCACTATAAAGGAAAGGACAATTGTAACTTTTCGCACATGGTACAAAATGAGAAATATAATTATGGCAATAATGTATGCTCATATGTAAATTTATCATGGAAATGGTGTAGGAAGACATGTCATTGCAAGTAATTTCACTGTGATGCTTCGTGGTGGTTCCAAGCTTTGCCTATACAATAAGAATTCAATAATGTTTGGTCTTCAGATTGCTTTGGGAAGCTGTGCCCACAGCACTATAAGAATAAATTTAAAGTTGATGAATTCAACAGGAGCTGACCATTTGGTTCGTGGTCTCTAGTTGGGCTGGTTTTGGCACTGGCTGGGGTTCGGTTGCTTTTGGTGACTTTGGGGTGATAGCAAGTTAAGTAAATCATAGGTTATAATAATATGTACCTCTTCCTATGAGGTTTGGACAGATAATCACTACTGGGTCACCAACTTCTCCCATAGCCCCTTTATTTGCATTTATTATATGATAAAGAAATGAAATACATAGGTAATAACTCATTCATTATACAATCTCATCCAAGTTGGATATAATTAGGGAACTTTTCTCAAAAACTCTTGGTGTAAAGGAGAAAAGTGAATGGGCCTTTCCTCAACTGGCAAATCGAACTCCAGCATTTACTAAGACAAGGAGAACAATGTACATCAGAAATAAGTTGGGAGCTCATTTTGTCCATACACTGTTATAAAAGATTTAATTAAGAAAAAAAAAATGTTCTGGATCCTCTTGTCCTTACCACTCCTTTTTTACCTAGTCCATTTCCACAAGGCTGATATCTTTTAAATATTAAAACCATCCATACTGCCCATGACTCAAGTCACAAACCTGTTCAAAGCCACAGAAAGCCCCGCAGAGTACCCAATTTGGGTATAGCCTTGATTCTCCAGAGAAAGGGGACTTGAGAGATTAATGATTTGGATTTGGATACGTTTGGGCCAGGACGTGGGTCTTCCCGGTGAAACATAAAAACAAAACAGTAAGTCCCTTTCCACTTCCAGAAACAAAAACAGAAAATCCAAGGCGCTGCAGCAGCTGCTTTTAGCAGCTTGTCTTTGATGAAACTAGGGCTGACCCTGGGGTCCAGAGATGCGGCCTGCGGCCTGGGCGAAGTTCCCAGGGCCAGACGGGAAGGGCAGGTAGCGCGCCTCGGGGACTTTCACCTGCCCGGCGGTGGCGGGCCTAGGGACCCAGGGGGCGGGGCTTTGGGCCTGGGCGGACTGTGGGCGGGGCCTGGGGCTGGGGCGGACCGGGGGGGCGGAGCCTCAACGCCCGCGGGAGGAGCCGGTCCGGACCCGCCCCGCGGGAGGAGCTGCTCGTCGGCGGCCGGTCCGGCGTCTCCGTGACAGGCACCCGCGCCGCCGCCGCCGCTGCTTCCTCGTCTTGGCGGTACGCGAGCCTCTCTGGGGCCCGCGCCGCGCCCGGTCCCGCTGCGGCTGCCGCCCCTTCTCCCGGCCACCGCCCCCTACCCCGACCGCCCGCGCCGCCCCCGCCGTCCCCAGCGCCCAGCAGCCAGAAATTGCGCGGCCACAGCGCCGCCCGCATCCGCGCCTCCCGCCCCGCCGGCCCTCGCGCCGCTCGGGTCCCGGCTCGGGTGCCTTAGCCCGCGGTCCCCCCCACCCCCCGACTCCCTCCCTGCGCTCCCGCCTCTCCGCTCTCCTCCGTGGATCTCGAAGCCTCTTCCCGCCGCCGCCTCCGGTGGAGCAGTCCCGGCGGAGCACCATGCCCAGTAAAACCAAGTACAACCTTGTGGACGACGGGCACGACCTGCGGATCCCCTTGCACAACGAGGACGCCTTCCAGCACGGCATCTGCTTCGAGGCCAAGGTGAGGGGCACGCCTGAGCTCGTGGGGTGCACAGCCATCCTGGAGGCATGGTTGGGAAAAGGCTGATGTGGGGTAGCCTACTGTTGGGGAAGGCGACTCTCTCTTTTACACTGCCTAGAGCTGCTGAGACCTTGCAAAGTTGGAATGGCATTGCCCTCCAGAGTCCCTTCCCACCTGCAGACCCCACTCCGACTTGCATACTCCACTTATCACCAGCAAATCCACTCCCACCTGCAGACCCCTCCATCCACCTGCATAACCCTCCACCCGTTTGCAAACCCCTCCCCCTTTATCCTTACCCGCCCAGGACCGGATTGAGTTACTTCCCCGACCCCTCCTTCCAAGAAGTTGGGTGAGCCCGGACAACTGGAGCTTTATAATATGTATGGGGGACCTCTTGTGTTATTTACCTGCTGAGCTCCCATGAGAGAAGTATTCCCAGGAGTGTCTTTTTAAGGGGGGTGGGTACCTACTTGCTGATCGAGGAAAATAACACAGGAATGTGTTTAGATTCCAGGTAACTGTATGCAGGTGTCAGAGCCACTTCCCAAACACCTGATTTGCCCCTACTCCTTTGCAAGTGCCAGCCATTGATGGTGGGACATGGGAGTGAAAGCTGCCCATTTGTTGATTTTGTGACTTAATGTTAAATTTTATCAACTGGCAGGGACCAGCTGCGAAGAATTTAGCTGGGATGACTGAAATTTTCATTTGGGGGTGGGGGTGCAGATGCTTGGGTACTAGACCCTCTGGTTGGTCCCTGGGATGCCTGTCCCAGATCAAGGACTTCTGGTTTCTGAAATTACAACGGAGGTGCCCCTCCCAAACCTCCGAGGATCAGAGCTTCTACTCTTCACATCCCTTCTGCCTTCATTCACATCCCTCTGTGACACAAAGACGCTGGGACCCTCAGCAACTGCTTGTGTGCCTGTCACCCGTAAGTGCCTTTCCAAGGGAGTCTGTTTTGCTGGTTTTAACAAGGTAGTACTTTCCATGAGGAGACAGTTTCCCTCTCTGTTCCCTTATCTTTTTCCTCCTACATGGTTATTTAGATATAGGGTGTTAACATCTTCTGCAAGGATTATTCCATCAGGTGGCTAATCCTTCAGTTCAAGAAACATTTCCCAGGTTTTGTTAGGTGTCCAGTGTGATCAGTTATCCTTAGACTTTTTTCTTCTCATGGAGCTGTGAGTTAGTGAATCTTACTCTGCCTCCCTAGCCTTCCCCCCCCCCCCCGCCCCGCAACTTTCCCCTAACTTTATTTGCTAGAGCTAGGTCAACACCCACTCTCACCCCTGACATCAACCTTGTGGGGGAATGCAGAGCTGAATTAGTGGATATGGTCAGGACCACTGTAGCCAAGATCTTATCTTGCTTCTCTTAGAATAGATCTGCTTGGTCTAAGATGGGATGTTTGGGTTAATTTTTGTCCTGATCTGTTGCTTTGATGAGGAGGATTTTTAAAGGGTGAGTTTTCATCATAATTGTGATTTAATTTTCTTGGACATACATAAACTGGGATATTGGCTTTTGCTTGGTTTGGTTTACCAGTGCTCCGTTTTGCAAGAATGAGGGTAAGAAGAAGGATTAAAGAACTTTTAAGCCTTTCTGCTCTTTTCTCCCAGTCCTCTGCATTTAGTCCCAATTAGGTCTCAACTAGAGCATAAGAATCACCAGGTGAAGGTAGTAAAAAGTTGCATCTTGCCACCCTCCAATACTAGCTTGATACACCTGCGGGGAGCCTCGCACTGGTGCCCTTAACAAGCCTCCGGGTGATTTAATGCAGGTGATTGGGACCAGACGTTGAGAAGTGCTGGGCATCAGCTTGCTTCCAACTTTGCTGGGTCCTACCTTCCCTTTTCCAACATGCAGTTTCCTTTTTGAGCAAATGTCTGGGGGCTGTGTGATGTAGTTCCTATAGAAACTTCCTCACATTCACAGACCATGGAGCTAGCTAAGAGGAGGGGGGAGCCAGTCTTGGTCCAGGCTGTGTCCCAAGTGCAGATGTGAGAGGTAGGGGACCCAGGGTTCTGCTGCGGGAAGAGAAGAAAGGACAGGGATGGCTTTGGGGACTGGGTGCTAAGTTTTAGCTCATGTAATTGGTGCTGGACACAGAGTCGTTCAGACCTTGGCTGAAACCTGAGTGGAGTGGAGGCGGAAGTGTTTCTATCTACATGCCCCCTGCGAGCACCTTGCCTGCTGGCTCCCGCCAGAGCAGCATCCATGGAACTGCACATTGTTGGGATTTTAGGGTTAAATCCACACCGCATTCCTCCCTTGTTTTGGAAAAGCACAGACTGTGAACTATAAATGCATTTTTGCTGCCTTGTCAGGCACCCTTGGAAAATGAGCCCAGGTCTTTCTCTCCCGAGGGCTGGCAGCTTTTCAGAGTCAATGCTAGATGCAGTGACTCTGGATGCATACTGCTGACTTTCATGGTTCTGCCATGATTGAAAGGCTACGGTTAGGGTTGAGGGGCATCTGGGTGCCAGTTAATTTAATTGTGCATTTAATTAGCCCTAGGAATGCTAGATATTTTCTACCCGCAGTACTCATGTAATTCTTACCACTTCCCTAGAGATGGGTCTCCCTCTGTCTGTATTATAAATGAGGATACAGGTTCTGGGAGGTTGTTTGCCTGTGAATGGCAAAGCCAGACTTTAAACCTGAAGCTCTGACTTCACACACTCAAATTCAGTGCTTATTCATTGAATTTTTATGGCATGTTCACTGTGCTGGGCAGAACTGATTCAGTGTTCTCCCCAGTGGGACAGCCTCAGGTTGCTGACCTCTTGGCCTGTGATGTAGGAAATTCTTCAAACTTTGAATTCTAGGCTGTTCAGAGATACCCTGGGGCTGGAGCTGCTTCTAAGGGGTCCCTGCTGTCAGTGTCAGTGTAGACACCTGGCTCACTTGCTGGTGGCGGGTGGCAAAGGCTCATTCTTCTTGAACGCTGTGTGGCCCCTCTGTTCCTGCCTGTCCTGGCATGTCGTCTTATAGGCCAGTGCCATCCACCCATTGCTGGCTGGGAAGAAGGGGATTTCTAAGGACTAAGATGCAAAGTGTATTAAAAGTATCAATTACAATATTATGCCTTATATTTATAGGCAATTTTGGATTTGCATGGGACTTTCACATACAAAGAATTTTCCTCTTACAAAAACAGATGAAGTGTTATCTCCATTGTCAGATGACGTAACTAGAAATCAGAGAGATAAATTTGTCTAGAGTCACAGAACAGATAAGCACTAGGACATAAGGGTATTTATTGAGCACTTGCTCATATGCCTTGTATTGTGCTGGGTTCTGCCTCATCTAACCTTCACACTCCACTGCTTTTAGTCCCAGTCTAGCTGCTTTCTTCTGACCTTCCGTATTCATAGAACTCATCTAGATTGTCAGAACTGGAAAGAACCGTACGTCACCACCCATTTTACAGACCCATTTTACATATGAGGAAGTCATTGACCCTGGGTCACATAGCCAGTTAAGAACAGAATCAGAACTTATGCTGGTTTCAAATCGATTTCATTTATTTATTGCAGTTTAATGAACTATCTCAAAACTCAGTAACTTAAAGCAACATCTACTTAATTTGCTCTTGATCCCTAAGTCACGCATTCAGCAGGGCTGGGCTGGGTGGTTCCTCTGTTGCATGTGATAATGAGACTTCATTCAGCTGGGCTATGTTGGAAACTGGGCTAAGCTGGAAAGTCCCAGAATGTGCTTCTCCTGTTCCTGGTACCTTCATGGTCCTGAGTGCTGTTCTCTGCATGGGGGAGCTTGGGTTTCCTGCAGCATGGGGACCCTAGCATGACAGCTGACTTTGAAGAGGGAGTGTTGTAAGCAGTGAAGGTGGAAGCCTTCAGAGTTACACAGGCTTACTTCTGCTGCATTCTGTTGGTTAAATCAGGCCATAGACCAGCACAGATTTAAGAGATGTAGACTTCTCAAGGTCATGTGACTGTCACGGTCACATCACAAGTGTGCACATTGCCAAAGCTAGCTGTGGATCACAGTGTACCACTAAATTTTGTGTTCTTTTCCCTCTGCATGCACCTCCTCCAAATGAAGTTGAATGTTCATTGTGTGTCTCACTCTTCTGTGTAGAGGAGCCTCTTTCCCCCAAATCAGCTACATACCTAGCTGACAGTAACAATTATTTGTGAAGTAGAAGTAGTGGCCTATTGTAGAAAATCTGGAAGCAGTGACTATATTGTCATACTATGGAGTGATTTTTGTGGTTTGGGAGCTTCTGGTCTAGTCTGAACTGAATTCTCTGGTCATATTTTCCTTCTGATAACGGCTTCCCTGACTGATAGTTTTACTCTTGTGGATTTTAGAGATTCCAGTAACTGCACACAGCAGGTTGGGTATGGAACACATTCTTGTGAGGACTTCCAGATTAGGACATTACATGTGTTGTCTCACCATCATTGGGGTGTCTCCACCCAAACCTGAACCTGTGGTATATGGTCAAGAGCTCTCAGAACTGACTCCACTATACCCTAGGTGCTCTACTCTCCCCACTCTTCCAGCCCTCCCACCCACCTCTCTCTCCCAGACTCTAGTTCTGTCTTCTAGGATTTTGGACCAGTGTATTTAGTGACATCTTTAATAAAGGTGTCATTACTGAAGTGGACACTTATTTCATCTTCCTGTGTATTTGTCCAGATGCTTTGAAATGCATTGTTACATTCTGCTCAGAACTCTTGGAGGTAGAGTGGGGAGATGATGAATCTCAGTGATCCAGCATCATTCTGAAATGATCCCCATTTTTATTCACCTTATTTTGCTCTCAGGTATTCCTGGGAGTTCCTCATTGGCTAGTGTTTGGGGATTTGATGAACAATGCTATTTCTATGTTAGCCATAAATTTCATGATTTTATGACTTTTAGTCCTGTCTCCTTTGTCCAAAATGTCCCTTTCCATTCAGTGATCAAAATCACACAGCCACATGTCATGATGACGTCTGCTGGTCACCTTTGAGACTGTAATTGGATAACTGCTTGTTAATGCTTACTCATAATACTGCTACTTCAAGAACTCAAAATTTCAGCACTTGATCACTACTACCTTCCTCCTTCTTACCTATTTTTGGGAAAAAGTACTTTTCCCCCCTTCCCTTTCCCACTTCCTTTCTGATAGCTTTATTTTTATTGAGACTAATTTCACCTACCATACAAGCCACTTAAACAATTCAGTGGTTTTTATAGTATAGCCACAGATATATGTGCAACCTTCACCACAGTTCAGGACAGCCAGGGGACCCCCATACCCTTCAGCTGTCATCACCTTTTCACCCCTTCCATGCAGCCCTAGGTACCCACTAATCTCCTTTCTGTCTCTAGGCCTGCAGTTGTGGACATTACATATAAATGGGGTCATATACAATGTGGTCTTGTGTCTGACTTCTTTCACTTAGTGTAATGTTTCCAAGGTTCACCCATATTGCAGCATGTATCCATATTTCATTCTTTTTTATGGTTGAGTAATATTCCATTGCATGGCTAGATCACATTTTGTTTATCTACCCATAAGTTGAGGGACATTAAGCCTGTTTCTGTTTTTTAGCTATTGTGAGTAATACTGTAAATATTGATGTACAAGTTTTTATGTGCTATTCACTTTCATTTTTAGTGGGTAGGTAAGTAGGAGTGAAATTGCTGGGTTCGGTGGTGACGATGTTTAACCAGGTTGGAGCTGCCAAACTGTTTCCCATGTGCCTGCATGTTCTATCTTCCCACCAGCAGTGTATGAGGATTCTGATTTTTCCACATCCTCACGACACTTGTCTGACTTGGTGGTGATAACCATCCTTGTGGTGTGAAGTGGCATTATTCACTGTGGTTTTGGTTTGCATTCCCTGATGAATAATGATAGAGAACATCTTTGCATTTGTATATCCTCTTTGGATACTGAGTTCTTTTGCCCATTTTCAAATGGAATTGTTTTTATTGAGTTCTAAGAGTTCTTTATATGTTTGATATTTAGTCTCCTATATAGAGCTGCAAATATTTTCACCTGTTCTGAGGGTAGTGTTTTCACTTTGTCCTTTGAAACAGTTTTAAATTTTGGTGAAGTCCAATGATCACTATTTTTTTCCTCTTTTTGAGACCCATCTACCCTATCTCCCCTGCTGCCCATGTCTCTTGGTTCATCATCCCTTCACCCCTCGCCTGCCTCCATGAAGTCCAGCTTCCCCACAATGGGCTTATTCCACTCTGTCCAGGATCACCTGTGGCCTTCCCTATGTGAAATTGCTCTTACCACCTCCTTTAACATTTTTCCTACTCTTCCTTTCGTAGCCATGCCTTATGAGAGAGTGGTCTACTCTGTGTGGTTTCTTAGTATCTGTTCAGTGCCTGTCCTTGTCCTCCTGACTTCTGGCTGCTGCGTGGAAACTACTCTCCCTTTCTCTGTCCTCAGCCCTTTTTCTTTTCCTCCCAGGCATCCTATTCTTGTCCTTGGCATGTCTGTTCAGCCCTCCATGCAGGCTCAGTTGGCATGCATGGCCCTTGCCCATACCTGCTTTCTTGGCTGGCTGATCTCTCCTCCCCTTTGACCTTTCAGGGAGTGCCCCAGTCCATCCTCCCACCACTCTGGGCAGGGGAGCGTCTAGATCTCCAACTCCAGTCCCAACT
Organism: Scalopus aquaticus; assembly: GCA_004024925.1. Taxonomy (NCBI): domain Eukaryota; kingdom Metazoa; phylum Chordata; class Mammalia; order Eulipotyphla; family Talpidae; genus Scalopus; species Scalopus aquaticus. The sequence continues at coordinate 65,664 of PVIJ01006036.1, forward strand.
TCAGATCTTTCTGTCGTGCCAGCTCTCTCTACGCCCTCTACAATCTGGAAGTCTGATCTCTCCTTGTCCCAGCCTGTTGTCCTCATGGGCACCCAGACCCCACACTTTGGGGCACAGTTTAAGTCCTTCCATTCAGCCACTGACTAGTGGACAGTTTACTGAGCACCTCTGTGGCAGGGCTCGTCTCTCCTTATCCCCAAGTCCTAGCAAGTCAGTTAGTCCTTGAGTTTCCCCGTGCCACCCATCCATGCCACTGCCTGGGCCTTCATCTGCCTCTGACTGGTCCAGGCTGCTCACCTCTTCTCTCCACACCATTCAATACCCTTCTGAAGACCTCCACTTTATCCTGTAAACTTTTGCTGTTAGTTTTCCTGAAATAAATGGTCAGAGACGTTAGTTTCTAGGACTATCTTAGATCCCAACTTAGCAAGATATTCAGGGCTTTCTGCTTTTGGCAGCTCCCTTGACCAACCTACTCTTGGCCCCACAGGTGTACACATCACTCTCTAACCCCTCCTGCTATTTCTCACCCATTGTTTAGGCCACATGTCACGTGGAGATGTCTCCTGTCCCTCCTGTCTGTCCGAAGAACCGACCAGGCCTTGCTTTGGGTTGCCCTCTGATTGTTGTCCCCCAGGGTCCCTGTCACTCAGCCTCTGTGTCCTGAGTGCTGAGCCTTGCATTTGGGATTTGTGTTCTGAACGAGTGATACCATTTCTCTGCTGCTCCTGTGTGTATGTTTGGGCCTTCTGATTGAGAGTGGGACAAGCTGTAGGTCTGCAACTCTCAGTCCCCAGTGTGTAGTCCAGAGGGTGTTGCTCCACCCCTCTTGCACAGTGTCACTGCCTGCAAAATATGTGCCAAGTCAGCATTTCCCCTGCATGTAATGGAATTCCAGTGATGGCTATGTGGTGAAATTAGGATCTTTCTTTTTAAGAACATGAGGCCAGTTTTAGGAGTAGATAATTGTCACTTCATAGTAAAGAACATATTTTCATCCTCTTGGGTTCTTTTCATAAATTGATACCTTTTCTCCCCTGACTCATTATTTCCTTTATTTGCTGTTTTATCATTTGTTGGACATGAATTTGGTTGGCAACACAGTATGGACTCAGGAGCCCGATTGTGTGTCCCATCCTGGTGCTGTCCCTCGCTTGCTGTGTGACCTGGTGAGAATTACTCACCATCTCTCCCTCAGTGTCCTCTGTAAAGAGAGGACCAGCATCCCATACCTCCTAGGGCTAGTGAGAGGAGTTCTGAGTATGCATGTATCTGCACAATGTCCACTGCTGTTCTTATTACTGTTGTTACTTAGGCCTACACATTGTAACTTAAGTCTCATCTGTGTATGATTCTAGTCTCTGAAATTGTCTTACATTCTGTGCTTTGTAAATCAGAGGCCAAGTAGTGCATTATCTTCATTTTATATGCCTGCTTAAAAAAATCTAGCTGTAAAATTACTGTGATTCCTAAAGTTGCAAATCAGACAGCATGACTACTTTGCGGGCTTAAAATAGCTGTCAGCCTCCTTGGGAAGGAATAAAAAGGGGTTAACTAGCTTCTGGTGCATGCCCCCATCACATTTGTTCCAACCTTTTAATCCTTGTTAGGATTAGGAATCACAGAGTCTTGTTAAGTATGGTATGTTGTCTATCTTCACTGTCTTTCTCTGAATTTCTTGGATAAATATTTCTTTAAGCAGAGGTAATCTAAGCAGCAGGAATCTTGCATCATGGGATTAATTATACCTTGTGATGCTTACATTTCCCTTTTCAATTTTTATACTCGGCATCATGTTTCCTTTTCAGCACTGGAGCAGCTGGCTTTAAAAGTTACTTAAAATGGCTCTTCCAGCAAGTTCCGCACCCAGAATGTTGGAACACTCTAGAGTCCTGTTCACTGGCCCCGCACGGACCCCGGTTGACTTTCTACAGTGCTTCAGTGAGGCTGCGTGTCTTACACCCTTGTGGTCTGTTCGTGAGAGCTGAGCGCGCTGCTACTGCACCATGTAGTTCTGAGGTCTCTGTGCTGTCTGGGACAGCTGCTGAGATGATCAGTCTTGAGTTGAACAAGGCCTGGGCTTTATCCCAAGGGGTGGCCAAGAGGGGCCATTTCTTGTCAGTGCAGCCTATATTCATAGCTCCTGCACGTGTTAGCCTGTGCACCTGTGTGTGTGTGTGTGTGTGTGTGTGTGTGTGTGTGTGTGTGTGTGTGTGTTTTGGGGAAAGAGAAATGAGGCTGGGAAGAAGACATGTCAGAAGATGGGGTTTGCCTGCTTGCAGACTTACCCATGTCCCATATTCTGGTCTATGGATTCTGTCTCCTGATGTGGACCCTAAGCTCCTCTCTAAGGACCCAGAGGACTCTGAAGTCCAGGCCTGTACTGTCCGTGTAGAAAGCACTAACACAGTCACTTCACTGAGGAAGCACTCGGTGTGTGCCAGGCTGTGCCGCCTGCCAGGTTGCCACATACCACGTGCTATGAAATGGTGAGCTCCCAGTCCTACTAGTTCAGGGACTCTCAGGACCTCCGTTTACAGATGGCGAAGCCGAGGCTGGGTAACTTGTCACAGCCTGCCTGCAGCGGTGGGGGGCTGGGACACGCCAGGCAGTCTGACTGGGCATTCACCCTTACCTCGGTGCCACTGTCCCTTGGGATGCTGACATCTGAGTGCATCAGGTGCTCACCTCTTTCCACATGGGGCTCAGCATTTTCTGTGCACTGACAATCTCTACAGCAGCCTCAGGAGGGGCCATGTTTTATTCCTTTTGGGGAAACTGAGGTTCAATTTTCAAGGTTGGGTTGAATGGGCAGGTGGTCTCGGGTGATGTCTCAGCGCCTCTGTGAGGTTGTGCCTGTGGCCCATCACAGGTTTGCTGTGAGCCGCTGGGCAACAGGTGAGCAGGAAAGAGTCCTCCTCTGGTGGGCGTGTTGATGACCCAAGATACGGAACTGAGGCCTTGGCAAATAAGCGGAGGTCCCTTCTATCCTGGAGACTGGGTTTTATCCTGCCCCCCCCCGCCTCCTGTCCCTGCCACCATCCACAGCCTCATCTTGCTTCCCCAGCTCTGTGTCTAGGACCAGGTCTCCCTCCACTCAGCACCCCAGGCCCCTCCACGAGAGGGGAAATGCTGAAAAGCTCCCAGCTGGGAGGTGTTGCCTCTGGGTTGGGCATTGCAGCCCACAGGGCATGATGGGAAGGCTCCCTGCTTGAGTCCTTTTTTCCTTTCTTGATAATAAACTCTTCCCTTTTTGTTTTGGCCTCTTTGGATGGAAAGGGGCATTCAAGTGGAAGCATTTTCTTTTTCTGCCAAGAGGAAGATTAATATCTTCTCAGGCCAAGTGACAGGTAACATATGATCTCGCTCCCATGCTGTTCCCATAAACACACAAAACCTGTACTGTAACTGCATTTTCACACTGGCCCCCAACGTGTGTGAATTTTCTTTCTTTAAACTTGGCATCCAGGTTAAGTGCATTCAATTCTGGGCTCCCATATCCGAGATAGGATTGAAACCACCTCTTCCTTCAAGGTCACTTCATTGCAGTTCTTTCCTCCAAGTCAAAAGTTTTGCAGAGTCCTCAAATGAGGTGAATCATATGCATATTCCTTTGATTACTTAAAAGTGGCTGTCTCAAAGTTCAGTGAATCACCTGTCTCAAAATTAACTGGAAACTAATAAAAAGACAGACCCAGGCCTGTTGATGCAGCAGAGGGCCTGGAGCTGGGTCTTTCGCCAAAGTTTTCCAGATGATTCTGATAAACACTTCAGTTGGGGAGCATAGAGTTGGAGCACTAATGTTCAGACTTGGCTGCTTATTGGAAACTGGGGAGTTGAAAATATTATTGCCGGCTGGGTATACCCAGAAACTTTAATTCATTTAGTATGGGGTATTGGGGGCAGTGTGATTTTGAGATCTTCTGTTTCTTTGCTAGGATTTTGTTTTTTTTTGTTTCAAACTTATTGTCACCTCACAGGGCAGCAGTGTTGGGAGTGGGGCAGGATGAGGGAATGATTACTCCAAGTCCATGTGGAGCAACGAGAGGCCTAGAGGGGCTACACTAGAAAGTAAAGTGCAGCCCCCATCCAAAGGCAGTTTCATATTTACTCGAATCAGGTGCAAAGGTGGGGCAAGTATGTAGGAAATACATGCGGGGGGCTAGCAGTTGTTGGGGATGTACTCTAGGGTGGAGAGATGGGGGATATTTCTTGGGAGGCTCCATTATTCCTGCCAGTCTAAGCATATGATCTCTATCTTAATGTCTGCCTGCTGTTATCAGCAGAGACTGGTTTCCCAGTATGTTCCTTCTTCCACGACTTTTGTCCTTGGTGAGAGGCCCCCTGCGTGACTCTACACCTAGCTGACAAGCAGGAACTCTGGGCACCAAGACAATATCCCTGAGAACAAGGGGGGCTGGGGAATCCCACAATTAGTCATTGCTTGCTGAAGCCTTTTTGTGAAGGTTGGTCTAAAATCCTTACTAGGTGATTCTACTATGTCTGTCATATCGGTGTTGGTATCTTTGAATTATCTCTTCTCATTGATGTTGACATTTTTTTTGTTCCTGGAGTGATGAATGACTTTTGACTGAAACCTGGCTAATCTAGGTGTCATGAGATTCTGAATGTTAATGAATGAACTCTTCCGTTTTAGCAAGATTCCTCCGCCAATGGCTGGGGCTGGGGAGGGGAGGGGAGGGCACCGCCCCCTTACTGTTGGGTAGGAGGTGAAGTCCAGGTTATTTATTGGCCTCAGCCAGCTGAAGGTGCAGGGAGGCCTCATGACTGTTGCTGGCGCTGCCTCCATGGATGCTTGGCCTTGTTACCAATGGGAAGTGGCATTTCACTCATCCTCCTCTAACACCCCAGCAGGGAGGGAAGGAAGCCCTGTTGTCCCAGGTAAGGGTGAATGCCTGACTCCCCAACATCCCATTCAGGGAGGTGAGGTGGGAGCCTCTCTTTCTAGCCTGCTGAGGGTAGAAATCTACTTAACCTGACTAGGGGGAGGGTAGGGGCTGTAGATTTAGTTCTGTGTGGTTTGGCCAGAGTCAAGCTGTCACTATCTAAAAGCTTATTGCTGTGGAGGCTGGCCTTTTCCCAGCACTGCGGCTAGAGAAGAGGTTTTTCTTGGGCTTCCCACCCCCACCCCCCCATTTTTTCTGTGTCTTGGAGTTTCTGACTCTTGCTTTGGCAGCAACTAGACTGTGATACATAAGGTGAAAAAAGCCCAGAGAACTCAGATGCTGTGCTGTTTCTTGGGTGCTGAAGTCCTGGCTAGTTTGCCTCCATCTTTCCATCTCTCAGAATCTTCTTGTAATTGATATTTAAAGGATTTTTTGGTGGTTGTTAGAAATAGGAAAGAGTGTCTACTCCATCATTCTGGAAATGGCGGGAAGTGAGGTGTTTGGAGTTATAAATGCTCTCAGGTGATTCAAATCAAATTAGGAGCCAAATTTGAGACACTCAGGTTTTGAGCTCTGGAGTATGCAAAGGTCATTTTGTGGAAGGCTCAAGGGGGAACTGGGGTCTTCCCTAATTGATGGTCTTGATTACTATTGTGTACTCCCTCATAAATTCTGATGGTTGTTTTGCAACTACCCCAGGCTCGGTAGGTTCATTGGCAGTTTTTGCTATGAAAGATAATTTTGGAGCCTTTGGTAGATTTTTACAGGCCTTTAATGCTTAATCAGGGGAAGACCAGCTTTCTATCTCAATATTAATCTGGCTGTCTCCCCTCTCTCAAGCCCAGAGTGATGTTGCTCTTATAGCCCCTTACCGTAGGTGTTCCCATTTACATACACGCGCATGCTCTGTGCTCTCTGGGCCCAGGTGTCCATGATTATAGGTGTGCGTGCACCACCACAGGTGCTAGCTATAGATGCTAATAGGAAGGCATAAAAAGCCTGATTTTTAACTCATTTACCCTTTGCACCTATGTTCACTTTGCTCCTGTGAATTCAGACTTTTTTCTCCTTATAGTCCTTAATGTGGCTTCTCTACTTTCTTAAATACAGATCTAGAAATAAGTACAATGGTATAGGAATATTTACTGTGCTTCCGTGTTCAGGGCACAGTGCTTGGTGTTGAAGGTCAGAGGCTGAAGGAAATCGGCCTCAATTGGGGAGGTACGTATACTAGAAAGAGGAGAGATGAGAGTGTTGTGTATTAAGCAAGTACTATGTGCTAGGCGTTTGGCTAGCTGTTTTGATAAAATGCCATTTAATCCTTCCAACTATTCTATATAATGGCCTTTTCTCCCTTTATTGTTGTGATTTTGAAGGCTCAGTATTAGTGATCTGTACACCAGCACTTCATATCCATTTCTGGGACAACCTTGGACCAAGGCTTTGGTGCAGAAACGAGGCCTTGTGTTTGTCTCACAGAGGACCACTGAGCCTTCTGTAGAGATACAGTGCACTGATAGGATGGGGGAGAGGTCATAGGTATTCTTCCCTGACCTAGGGCGGTTTTTGAATACACCTGTTGTTTGTAACTTAGTTTGTGACTTTGGACAGCTCTTGCAAGGGCAGAAAATGATGAATCTTGAGGTTTCAAACTATCACTGCAGCATTTTTGTGGAGAGTGAGTTGGAGGGGCCATAACAGACTGGGGGAGACTGTTAAGGACACACATCCTGTACCACAGGCAGGTGATGGCAATAGCTGGGATTGGGGCCTCTGGCCCACTTGAGTGGCCAGAGGAGTAAGGAGATATCTTTTAATGTGGGATGACCACATGCATACGTAAAGGAAATGTAAGCTTTTTGGTGAGGAGGGATGGGAAGGGTGGTGCTGTGTTATAAACAGAGTAGAGGTGGGTTTATATAGAAAGTTTTATTACTTTTTTTAAAGGGAAGGTGATAATAAAGAAAAAACAGAGCTAGGGGGACATATATCCCAGGAGTCTTTAAGTACCAGGCTTGAGAGAAATGACTCAATTTTATAAACAGTGGGGAACAAAATGTATTTTCTAGGGGATGATATATATTGTGTATTTGTGTACATAGGCTCACTACAAGTGTGTGCGCTTAGGAGGATGGGTAAAGAAGGAATGGCTAAGAGCCAATGTAGAGATAAAGAGCAAAGGGGATTAGTGCTAGGTGTGAGGGCCTGGAAGTGAACATGTACAGCCATGGAAATGAAGGGATAGGGGTAGGAGAAATCACAAGGAAGGTTTGGGTATAGCAGCAGTGACATTGTGTTATTGGGCCAGGCTGTGTTTGGGAAGAATCACAAGTAGAAATGACATAGAATAGTCTTCTCTTAACATCTAAGTGCATCATTACAACTCGCATGGCAAAGCTTTAAACACTGTTTGGAAGACACTCTGATATCAGAGGTGCATGAGCTTGAGCTGGTTGTAAGTTGTTCATTGTAGGTTGGCCCTAAGCCACGCTTAGGTCCTGCATGGAATTCTGTTTTTTTTTTTTTTTTTTTTTGAGTGGTCCTGGGTCCTGGTGCTTTACATTGTCTTAGAGTATAGGGAACATATTATTAGGCTGTAGAGAGTTGGCAAATTTAAGGTCTAGTTAGTTAGTTGGTAAGGATGAGGCTGTGTCCACATAAGCCCCTCTGAGATAAGGAAAGTGTGACTGGGAAGCTAAAAATTAGGCCCCAAGTAGTTCAGTCTCAGCAAGTAGGAGTAAGACACCCTTTCTCCCTCCCACCCTCTTCTTGGAAGTGAAGTTGTTGAAATAGGAAAACTTCAGCAGGGATTCTTTAAGTCACTGGCTACAAATCCATAATGGGAGGCTAATTACTGTTTGGGATATTAACAACTTCCTTTGTGTCCCTAGGCTTTCTATAATACTTACCTGCCCAGAGTGCAATTAGTTCTGTCTTCTACACCGCCCTCCTGCCCCCACCATCATGCTCCCTGACTACAAGATCCTTAAATAAGCACTTCTGAATTTAGAGGATGTTATAGGTGTGCCACTGAGCTTGACTGAACAAATGAATGAGTGAATGATGTCCTTGAGTGTCCACTGCTCCCCTCCTCACCACATTACCTGGTGTCTTTGTCAGGAGTGGGATCCCTAGCTTGACTCTTTCTCAATGTAGTAATTCTTCTTCTGCCAGTTGTCATCTGATTCATGTTATTTGTATTTCACAAAAATGATTTGTGGAGAGAACATGGTATCTACTGACTTTCCTCCTCCTAGTCATTCTCTTAGCAAGGTGGTAAGGTTTTCATGGTGTGGATCTCATTTTTCTGCTGCTGGAGGTGGCCTGAAGCTGGCTTTATAACTGTAGACCTAGTGTGTGCACGTCAATTCCAGGCTCTGTGTGCTTCCTTGATTTCCATGGCATTACTTGGTTTATCATCTCAGTGTGATTTGTGCATTTGGCTTAGCACAGGCTCCATAAAAGGTGGTTGAACTGTGTATTTTCTGGAGTATTGGCAGAGAGCCTGGAGTAGCAGCTGTTCAGTTAGCATGGGTAAGGTGCATGGAACTTAAAGGGTTTGGTTTGTCAAAGGGAGGTGACATCCTTAGTGTCCCATGAATGTCAGCCCCTCATGACAGTGATGCCTTTTAGTGCTTCTTCATTTCCTTTTTCTAGCAGCAGTTTCAAGTTGTTTTCCTTTAAAAGTATGTCTGAAGCACACACTTAAGGCTGCTGACTCATCTCTTTAAGAGAGGAGCCTTGGTGCTGGACGGCCAGGTGGGAGGCATGCAGTTGCTTCCCTGCCTCCCTCCCTGTTCCAGCTTGTGCTTTCTTCATAATTGTCTATTTACTCTTTATGCAGCCTGGAGGCCAGTCTGAGAGATTGGAATGCGACCTGGGAGGGTTCTGGGCCACTGGCAATGCCAGTCCTGTGCTTTGTTGGATCAACAGCCTTGTCTCTGTACTTTACTGCCTGCAAAGTAAGGGGCTTTACTTAGAGACCACATCTGAGATGATCTGAGGTCCCTCCCAACTCAACACTCTGAGTCTGCGTTTTATTCTTCCCACCTCTTCTGCAGACCTTTCCCTTTCCCCAGTGAAGTCCCATCCCTGTTACTTAATGCCCACACTCTGGTTGACAAATCAATTAGCTCAAACAGCCAGAACCCAGCAAGACTGCAGGGTGCTTGACATGTTCCCGGCTGTGTCAAGTGCCCTCTGACTTTGAGGCGTGGGTAGAAGGAGCTGGTGCTTTCTTCCTTAGCTGTCCGTCAATATGTTGCTCAAGTGTAACCACACATAAGCAGGATTTATTCATGATTTGTCTCATATTCTTAGATATTTACACCTTTTATGCTCTGCAGGAAGAAAAAAAAAACTTCATTGATTTAGCCTATTACAATGAAAATACAAATGTGATATCCCAATTCTGGGAAAATGGTGGCAGCATAATCTCTGGGTCTTCTGCAAACCTTGCAAAAAGAGATAACAGCTGAATTGCAAGATTAAAAGCTCTCATGGACAACATCCAACAAAACTGGTGGCAAGGCATCCTTGCAAGCCCTAAAATATATGCAGATGGGGACAAATGAACAGTAAGCTAAATAATGGTCTCTCTGTGGGAGAAAACAGTGGGGGAAACAATGAGGGATGAATGAAAGGGGAGAACCCTGAAAGTATCAGCTGGTCCTCACAGAAGAGTGTAGTGGTTCCAGCATCTGGAACCAGAGTTGTAAGAGGTCCCTAGTGAGGGCTGAAGTGCTTAGCATCCCCATTACTATGAACTGTCAAAACTGGCTCAGTAGGACAGGGCCCCACACCCAGGAGAAACACTGGGAAGAGTAAGTCTTCACCTAACATCATGGATCTGTTCTTGGAAACTGCAGTTTAAGTGAAATGACATATAAGGTAAGCAGGTCCTGAGTAACATCATTTCTTCAGCATCAGCTGTTTTATACTTTCTACCTCTTAGGCATACTACCTCCTTTTCCCCAGTGAAGTGTCTCATCAGCTGTTTCTCAATGTTGTCACAAAATGATGTAGAATGAAATGACTTATTCAAGAACCTGGTATAGAATCAAAATTGAGAGGACAGGCAATGGAATTGAAGGAAAGACGGTTCAGATCAAAGTGGGGAGGGGAGAAGAGCCCCCACTTTTTCTCATCTATGTGAAAATGATAGAAGAGGGATTGTGAAGTTAGAAAAGCCATGGAGGTATCATCCTTTTAAGAATTAAGGGAAACAAGTTCACATAAAAGTTAATAGCAGAAAAATATCAAGTTCAAATCCATAAGCATTTCTATAAGTAAAAAATAAAAAAAAAGGAAAAAATATCTCTAGAGATGTGTGACAATGAAAACATGCCAAAAAGGCACATATTCAAAAAACAAAAAATGTAGCACTTCAAAATGAACTAAAAATATTTTAAATTATGCAAGACACGAAAGAACATAAATTAGAACTATGAAAATTCAGAAATGAAGTGACAAAATTCAAGAATCAGAAAATTTTAAACAATTTCAGAACATGAAAACTAAAAAAGCAATACAAGAAAAATAAATATCCCCAAAGTAAGAAATGTTTTAAAATGCAAAAGAAAGAAAGAGCCAAGAGACTTGAATATGCACACAAAAGAGCCAGCAGGGGGTTAAGATGGATCTTGAAGAACAAAACCAAAAGCAAGGGAACAGAATTCACAAGACAATTCATGAAAATTTTCCCAGTAAAGAAAAGTATTTGAAGTCTCCTATTGAAAGATCATATTAAGTACATAAAAATACTGTCTTGGAACAACCAACATCATGTTATATGCTGGTAACATTACTGACTTTAAAGCAAAAATGCCATTTAAGCAACTCAGAGGAAAAAGTAGATGAATTATGTGGGAAAGAAAAATTAGGATAGCTCTAGATGTTTAGAGCTGAACTTAATTTAGTATATATAATCAAAATGTACCCCTGTGAAAATCATGTTGTAATGGGATGTCACTTCAATAAGAAATAAAAAAAGTTAGATTATCATCAGACTTACAGGATTTATGCCAGAAGATGTAGCAACATTTAAAATAAAGAAAATGTCAATCAAGGATTTTATAACCAGCTTTTGGACAAAAGATTACCAGTATGGGGAAAAAAAGGTAATAACTGTGTTGCCATGACCCCTTCCTAAGGTTACTGAAGAATGAAAGTCAGGTGACCAGATGACTAGAGACCTGGATATGAGTATTGGTAATAAGTGCTAACTAGCTTGTTATTGAGGAACTTAGACCTGATGAGGGTTAAAGAGGAGACATCACAATGTGTAATGGCTATGATCATATTCATTTCCTGTAGCTGCTATGACAGAGTACCATGAAGTCAGTGTCTTAACATAACAAATTTATTTTCTCACAGTTCTAGAGGCCAGAAGTCTAAAATCAGTTTTACTTTACCTAAATTAAGGTGCCAGCAGGCTATTCTCCTCTGGAGGCTCTAGCAGAGAATCCATTCCAAGTCTCTTTTTAACTTATGGGTGCTGCCAGCCCCCTTGGCTTGAGGCTGAACCACTCTGATCTCTGCCCCTCCCTCCCTCCCCAAACATGCTGTCTTTTTCTTTTCTCTGTGTAACCCCCCTTTATCCCTGTATAAGGACACTGTTGATGGTATTTAGGGACTGCACAGATAATCCAGGGTCATCTCCCCATCACTAGATGCTGAACTTGGCCTTTGCCATATAAAGTTTAACATTCACAGTTCCAGAGATGAGGATATCTTAGGAGGGGCCATTACTCAGTTGACTGCAATCATCTAGTACAACTATTCTTTAAAATGACGACTGATGGGATGGCATGCACAATATATGTAATTGATGCTGGTATTAGTATTGTTATTCCTGTATTGTGGCATAAAGTAAATCACTGACTATAGGGCATTCATTTCTGTAATTCTGTATGTATTTGGAAATGAGAATTAAAGGTATGAAAGAAAAAACAGATAAAATATAGCAGAGGTTACATAAAAACTTTGCAGTCTTGAATTCTAATAGAAATATCAATATGAACTTACAAGTATATTTAGATTTATCACATTCATTCTCATGCTCTCTCCTTATTTGTAGTTGCCCAGCACTGTCCACTGAGAAAGATATAGAAGCAATGACTGACCCAATAAAAATAAACGTTGAAATGCCATTTTGCATTAAAAGATGCCAGATCATCCTGGAGAAATGGCTGCGTGTAGTTCTTATGCAGAGAATCTCTGAGTGGGAGAAAGAAGCCATGGAAGACAGCAATAGAGGTCAGGGAGAAGAAAGCAAGAAACATCCCAGCCCAAAGAGATGCCAGTTACTGGACTGAATGTATTGTATATGTAAGAAGAAAGTATCACAGGGAGGGATAGGCACTGTGAAAACACACACACACACACACACGCACACACACACACACACACACACACACACACACACACAAACATACCATATAAAAGCAGCTGCTGCTGGTGTCCAAATGCTCTGTAGGGAAGGGGAGGACTTTGACTTTAGAGACTGAATATTCTGGCTTTACTGGGGAAGCCATTACTATTGTGTGTGTGCCCACCTCAGACCTTGGTCCACCGCCATTAAACAGACTTAACCGACCTTGTGATGGTGAACTCTGCCCCTCCCAATCCCCATCCTCTTACCTGCACAGAGGTTAGCTCATCCACAAGTACATCCAGACTCTTGTTTACAGCTTTCACTGTAAATCCATAGAAAGGCATTCTGACTTGTCAATCTGAATAACCTGGATCTGCTCATAAACGTCCCTGTTCTGTGCACACATCAACAGTTCTGTCTGCACATAGCACTCACCTGGAGGCTTTTAAAATTAGCGTGATGACAAAAAATGAGAAGGCAACCAACCAAATGGGAGAAGATAACTGCAAATCACACATCTGGCAAAGGGTTGCTACCCAAAATATATAAAGGACTCCACCACAGAAAAGCAACCATCCAGATTAAAAAAATGGACAGAGGATCTGAATAATCATTTTAGCAAAGAAGATATACAGGATGGCCAACACACACAGACAAGAGATGTCTATCATCTCTTATTAGGAAAATGAAAATCAGAAACAGTATCTATTACTTCACCCTATGAGAGTGATTAGTGGCAAAAAGACAAGAAACAAGAGTCAGGGAGGATGTGAGAAAAGGGGATCTTTGTATACTGTTGATGAGAATGTAAATTGTGTGGCCACTATGAGAAATCATATAGAGATGCCTCAAAAATTCAGAACTACCATATGACCCAGCTATTTCACTTCTAGGTATTCATACAAAGAAAATGGTAGGCTACTTCAAAAAGATACTATGTACCCCGACTGCCAGCCCAGCATTATTTACAATTGCCAAGATATGAAAACAACTTTAGGGTCCAGATGAGTGGATAAGGAAAATGTAGCAAATGCAGAAGGAATGCTACTCAGCTCTGTGTGTGTGTGTGTGTATGTATATAAAGATGAAATCTTGCCGTTTGCAACAACATGTATGGACCTTGAGGGGGTTAGGCTAAGAAAATGAAGTCAGAGAAAGACTATATGGTTTCACTCTTATGGAAGAGTGAAAGAAGGAACAAAGAAACAAAGCAAATGAACAAACAAAAATTTGGATACAAAGAATAGATTGGTGGTTACCAGAGGAGAAAGGAGTTGGGGGTGTGTGAAACAGGTGAAGGTGGTCAAGTATATGGGGTGTGGTTGATGTGTAGAAATTAGAGTTTGAGTGGTGATAATGTAATATATGCAGGTGTCAAATTATAATGCTGTACACCTGAAACATATGTTATAAATCTGTGTTCTCTCAAAAATTTTTATTGAAAAAAAAATAGTGATGCTCAGCCCAGACATGAGAAATAAGAATCTTTAGGGACAGTGAGCATCTTGATTCTGTAATTCTCCAGGTGTTCCTATCATACAGCTGGGTACAATGCACTGTTGTAAGAGGAAATGAGGTTTCTGAGGCAGCAAAGCTAAGGGTAAATCCTTGAACAGTGGAGAATTAATACTGCCCTTTAAGGCTAAGAACTTAGTCCCAGGGAGAGGGGCCCTGGTGTAAAGCACACAGACTTCTTCTTGCTTAAGTTCCTACATAATCCAAGATCACAGCTCAGTCTTTTTTTTGTTTGCCTTCTCTGTAGAATTTGACCTTGTAGGGTTCGGCTTTCAAAACTCTGCTTTGGGCTGTAATTGGGAAAAATTGATGACTAAGGTTTAAAAGATTCTTTTTTTTTTTTCCACCAAGCATAAAAGGTGTAAATATTTGAGACCATGAGACAAGTCATGAATAAATCCTGCTTACGTGTGGTTATACTTGAGCAACATATTGACGGACAGCTAAGGAAGGAAGCCCCAGCGCCCTCCCCCAATGCCTCAAAGTCAGAGGGCACTTGACACAGCCGGGAACATGTCAAGCACCCTGCAGTCTTGCTGGGTTCTGGCTGTTTGCGCTAATTGATCTGTCAACCAGAGTGTGGACATTAAGTAACAGGGATGGGACTTCACTGGGGAAAGGGGAAGGTCTGCAGAAGAGGTGGGAAGAATAAAACGCAGACTCAGAGTGTTGAGTTGGGAGGCACCTCAGATCATCTCAGATGTGGTCTCTAAGTAAAGCCCCTTACTTTGCAGGCAGGGTACTGAAGTACAGAGAGGAGGCTGTTGATCCCACAAAGCACAGGACTGGCATTGCCAGTGCCCAGACCTTCCCAGGTCGCATTCCAGTCTCAGGCCCTGGTCTCCCTGTTGAGTAATGAGTAAACAGACCATTGTAGAGTGGAGAGGCCTTTTGTAGAGGAAATTGAAGGGTATTTACTCTTTTATTTTAAGAAGTTCAATGTTTCTGCTAGTGGGTTTTCTTAAAATAGAGGCACACATAATTTGGTGTTTGTGTGGAATAATTGAGGGGTGGCACGGGGGCCTCAGCAGCAGCATCACAGCTAGCTCTCCCATGCAGAATCGAGAACAGGACCTGAAGGTCTGATTTCACCAGCCTCATGGAACTATTACCCCATCAGGTGATAAATGTAATGTTGACATTTCCAGGAAAAATAAGTGTTTTTCTGGAAGCTCTGTACTATTAATTGAACAATAGTCTGTGACTGATGGCTTACCCAATTAATATTTATTCTTCTCCACTCATTTTCCCTTTTAAAGAGTTTTCTTTTTTCTTTGGCCAAGGAGATCGTAATTCCTATTTGTGTACCCAGGACCTGTTCATGCCTTGTGTTTCCCATATGTCATATGCATTAAATGAATCTATTTGGATAGGTGTGACAAATACATGAAAAAGTGAACAAACTCAATACCATGTATGGCAGAGTTAAATAAAATGCCATAAATCACAAGAAGATGGTGTAACCTGGGAAGCCTTCCTGGAGGAAATGGTAACAAGGATTTGCCTGTTTAATCCTCCTTTTACGTAAACCGGTGTAAGCCTAGGGCATTTCAGTACCATGATAGTGACATTAAATGAGAGAAGAGCATCAGAAATGTACATTTTGCCTTCAGAGAAAAATGCCCCATAGAAGAGAGGCAAATGTTTTCTGTTCCCTCATCTGATTTTCTGTACTCCGACCCTTGCCTCTTTTCCTTGCAGTGTCTCCAACTTTCTACTGTTTGATCTTCAGAATCTTTATCTGAGAGTTGTTATTCCCATTAACAGTAAGGAAATTGAGACCTGGTTGCTGGCTGCCCTAACACCCCCTGTTTGGGGAAAGGCAATTGCAGTGGAAGTGTCCCTCCAGAGAGCCTGCTCTATTGCCCACTGCCTCCCAGAGCAGGTTCTGATAATAAACAACCCCAGCCGAGGAACAGGGAATGTGCCAAGATAAGACAAGGGTCGTAGAGGCAAGACTTCTGAGGACAGCGGCAGACCGGGTGCTAAGTGAGGATTTAGGAGGTCTACCTTCAGGACAGTGTTGGCATTGAGGTTCGGATGATGTAGGTGTGGAATTGTGAGACCACGTGAGCCCAGCAAGTCCCGGGCGCCTCAGAACTATCTTGGCAACGGGTGTGAAGAGTCTTTTTCATGTGCTGGCATGTTATGGGTGGTGAGGGCACCCTGAAAGTGGATGGGACTGTCCTGGAGGGGTCCTGGTGGTATTGTGAACATGGATTGCTCCCTGATCCTCCTTCCCCATGCTCCCTAATTCCACTGACTCTAATCCTCCTCCGGGACAGCCGATAGGTTGGTGGGGAAGATGTGATCTTTGTTAGTTTTGCAGACTCTGGTCTCATTTAAATGCTGGCTGTATGTGCCGAGTCAGACTTGGTAAACTCCTGCTTGATTTATTCTTCCCCTGGAGCCCACAAAACTCGTAAAACAGAATTAGAGAACCAGTCTGTAATCATGTCTGTTAGGGGTAACCATAAACAGTCTTGTTGATGGATGGATAGTTTCATAAACATCTGCTGAACATCTGAGCTGAGTCTGCAGGTGTGCCCTGGGCCACCTGGCAGGGAGGTGGACATGGGCATGTGGCAGGTACTTGGACATTTTGTGACTAGTGCTTCCTTTCTTTTGACTTGACACTGGCTGAAGTCTTGGCTCAAATAAGTCTGGGGAAGCCTCTGTAATTGCGTAGCTCATGTAGAACTGAGGGAGAAAATGCAGTATTGAGTTGTTGTGGTCCCTTCAGTATTGATTCAGCTGTCCAGGTGAGGGTGGACATGGTCCAGATGTCATTCCAGCTCTAAATCTGTTACGGGAAGCCCCGCGTCAGACTCCAAGTGGTCCACCTACCGCGACGCGGGACTTTGTATGTGACACAGATCTATAGCTTTAAGTCCCAAATTGAGGTTCCACTACGGATGGGATTCTGCAGGGATTTTGTGTCATTAGTGTGAGTATGAACTAGATTTCCTCTTTTATAGCCCAGTTGGGTAAGTGGTATCTTAACTTTCAGTTAAGATTGCTGAATTTTCATTGCTGAATGACGTAGAATGGGTGTGTGGGTTCTGTATGGCCTTCGGAGGTAAAGTTGAGAGACAAGGGAGAGTGTAATGATGTCACTTGTTCTCTCTGTAGGCCAGGTTCACATTGTGTGTAGGGACTATTTTATACTAACCCTTCTGTGCATGGGGTACCCCTATCCTCTGAATGTATCCTCTGCCTCCTCCCAGAGAAAAAGGGGGGAGCTTGCTGTATAGAGATGAGCCTTGTTTTAGGACTAATCTTGACACTAATGGGGCAAGTTACTTAACCTTTCTCATTTCTACTAATTTCTTAGTAGAATGGAATTAACTACTCCTCACAGGATTAAATAATTTAAAGAAAATGTACAACACTTTTCAAAGGCCAATTATCATGTGGAGTTTATTGCGTTGATCTTTGAGTTCAACATTTAAAGTGGCCCTGATTACTATAACTAACATTTGTTCTTCTCCAGTCCTGTCTTAGTCACCCTGCTTAATTATCGTTGGTTAATTTTAAAATATTTAAAAAATAAGTTAATATTTTTAACTGTTTCTTGGTTTTAGGGTTGTCTTTTGTTCTTTACTATTTTCACTACTGGTACCTAAAGAGACTTTCAGCAGATCATTTTAAAATGTCTTAATCAACAAATATTAATCAAGTGTCTTCCGAGCCCAGGCTCTATGGTGGAGATAGAACAGTAAAAAGACTATTACGTTTCTTCCCTCCATACGATCTCTTACAGGAGGGCATCTGCTTCTGCTTAAATAGCTCCAGTCATGGGAGGACTTCACTTTCTGTGTTAGCATGTCTTATGTAGAGATGGCTATAGCACACTTTATCTGGTCTTCTGATGATTGGTATTTAGATGGTTTCCAGTTATTTTTAATTACAGACACAGTTGCACTGGACATTCTTGTACACTCTCCAAGTCTTCTTGAGCACAGTTGTGAGTGTGTTAGGTTATTTAAGAGTAGACTTGCTTAATCATGGGCTGAGCCATTCTTTGAAATAGCTGCTAGTATTGTAAGATATTGCTGGAAGATTGGAAATTGATAAGTGATTTCCTTTGCTCACACTATTATTCTTGTGCTAACATTCGATTATGTTTGCCTTTACTGTTTTTGCCAATATATTTGGTATGAAATACCATTTTTTAGAATTTGCATTTCCTTAATTACTGGTGAGTGAGTGCTAGTTCATTATTAGCATCAATTCTTAGGTTTATTTGTCATTAATTTTTGTCTTTCTCACATGGACTGTTGACATCTCTTGTCCATTTTTCAATGAATTCTTTTGTCTCGTGTAGATTTATAGGTCCATCTGAGTGTTGCACTTGGTTGTGTATATTATACCTATCTTCTTCTACTCTGGCCTGTCTTTTCACATTCTTTTTTTTTTTTTTAAAGATTTATTTATTTATGCATATAAGCTGGGGTACAAGCTAGAGGTGTGGGGCAGCGAAAGGGTTCACTAGAGACAGTGGGGAGCAGAACAGGCAGATAGACAGAAATACACTGCTGAGGGGAGCAGTGGGCGAGGCAGGAGAGGTCTGCTGCGCCATGTGGGAATAGCCCCAGCTGGGTGTCGAACTCGTGTCGCCCGCTGCGACAGCTCCACAGTGCAGTGCTTAACTGCTGCGCCACCAGGAAGGCGCTCTTTTCACATTCTTTAGGCTGTCTCCTGATATGTTAAAGTTTTAGATTTTGGTATAAAATGTGTCAATCTTTTTCCATTTTAAAAATTTTCTGTAATCTGAGATCATAATGGTGCTTTTCTAAATCTTTTGAAGGTCTTTAAGATTTGTCTTTAACATTTAACTATGGGATTTTTTTTTTTTTTAATGTGTAAGCCACACATAAAAATAGGGGTCTAGTTTTAATTTTCTCTGTGTGGATGAACAGTTTTCCTGACACCATTTTAGTCTGTCCATCCACAACTTTGCCATGCCTCCACCGTCATAGAGCCAGAGTCTGGTGTGTGGACGTATGCTTCAAGGCTTTCTATTCTGGGCTATTGGTCTTTTTCTCTCTCATTCCTTCAGAACCTCTATCTTAATTATTACAGCTTTATTATAAATTTTGTAATTTAGTGGCCTAATTCCCAGCCTTATGGGCCTTTGCGTTTTCATAAAATTTTGAGAATCAGTTCAGTAAGGACTTTAAAATAGAAGCCTTTATATTTGTTAATTTTTTCCTTTACTGATTCATCTTTTGGGGTTGAGATTTCAATCAGAATTTCATTTAATTTGTAGAATAATTTTGGAGATAACTGACATCTTTATGATATTTAGTCTAATTCCTAAACATGGATAATCTCTTCATTTATTTAATAGCTTTTTATTGATGACTTTAAATAAACTTTTTAATAATTTCTTAACTAAATTTCTGTCCACATTTTGTTGTATCAATTTGTAGTTGTCTTATAGATTTGATTGCTATCTTTTTAAAATTTGCATTTTTCCTATGGTTTGGGGTTGGTACTCTTTTCTTGTATTTTATGACTCTTATTTCACTAGGCCATCTTAAATGTTTCTCATCTCTATCCCACATGCCTGTGTGCTCTCTTGCTTAGCAGTAGACCTTTGAAGTCACTATCAGAAATATGAAGAAATATAACCGATGACTCATGACCTTATGAAAGGATCTCAGCTTGACTCAGATGAGTAATACAGATCACACGAGATAACATTTTTCACTGAAAAGATAGATAGAATCCCAACTGTTTGACCATATACTCTTGTTGGCAAGGCTGTGGAGGAAATAGATATGTTCCCATTTGGGTAGGGGGGGAGGAATGCAAATAGTATAGTACCTGCCTTTGTAGGGAGATTTGGCAATACCTTGTTGGCTATACAAAATACGAGGACGTATCCATTTACTCATGGATCTAGCAGTCCCACTTCTAGAATTCTATACCAAAGAATTACTGGCAAAAATATCTCTAACAGTGTTTTTTGCTCTTCACTGAAGCACTGTTTGTAGTAGCATAAGGCTGAGCATGACCCAGATGTTCTTCACTCGGGCACTGGTTGAATAAACTATGGTGTCTCATAGGAAAACTATGAAGCTGAAAAAAGGAAAGGAGTCTAGACTTTATCTGTAATGGAGTGTGATCTCTGTGATCTATTAAGGGAAAGGGCAACATGACATTTAAGGAAAGAGAATATATATTTGCTTACACAAAAAGACATAAATTATTAAAAATGATTCTTAGGAGAACAGGCTAGAGGGAAAAGGAATAAAACTTTGTCTTATCTTAAGATAGCTTATTTTGCTAATTTGGCCTTTGAAACATCTAAATGTTTAACCTATTTTAAAATAAATGAAGAAAAAAACCCAAGCAATCTCTTAGAAAACCAAATGAATCTATGTATTGATCTGGTTAGTAAACCCCACAGAGAAGAACAGAGAGGAACTTTGCCAACTGTCTTCAAAACACAGTGATTAGTTGTAGATCCTAGTGGCATATACCATAAACATCCCCAAGTGCAGAGCACTCTAGACTGTGTTAAATATCATCAGTGCTGTTGGTGTTGTTATTATGAGATCCTTGTATGTGTATTGTGGAGTAAACTGTTAATTATGATGGGTGGAGGAAGGAAACAGCATAACAAGAAGGAGGTTAAATAAAATCCCTAGTCTTGAATTTCAGTTGTACATCCATGAAGCATTTCATTACTAAAAAAAAAAAAAAGTACCTTGTAGCTCTGTTTATTGTCAAACCCCAAAATAGTGACTATGAACCTTTCCAGTATCTACATCCTGATTGCCAAATGCCATTCCCCACTAAGAGGAATTCTTTGGAGAAATGACTGCTTTCAAAGCTGGGACAGGAGATATACCGGACATGCCTGGAGTATTGTAACACCAGACAGCAGGCAAACTATGGAGAACTTCCAGGGTCATGTCACAAAAGGACTCAGGAACAACTTGAGGAGGCTTCCATCAACCAGAAAGGGGACAGTTTGAGTATCATGAAGGATAATGCTGCAATGGATATACACCCACAGGTTTAACTACATGAATTTGTAATGATGCTCAGGAAAAAGAATGCCAGTAACTTTTTTAGGATGCTAGAAAATAGATTCATTATTTTGAAAACTGGTAAATAAAGGAAGAGAAACCTTTACAAACAGTACTTTCGGATGACCAAAGAGTAGATGATGGAAAGTAGTACTTCTCTTTCTAGAAATAGTGCAGCTAAGAGCTAAAGAGGGAATGATTGCTGTTTTGTAATACTAATCAACTCATGGATCTAGGCAATGTCCAACAATGATTGCTGACAACTTAAAAGGTGGACAACCAGACATTATGTGCCTCCTGATGTAGTTTTGCCAGAAAAAAATAAAATTGAGCCCTAATCTGATCAAGCCTCCAGATTTAACAAGCATTTTTTAATCTGTGTAGAGGGCAGTGGAATATAGTAAAGAGTACCATGGGAATGCAATTAGCAAAATCCAGACTATGGGAAACTCCATAGGAAAATAACGAGGGATTTTACATAGTTACCAAAAATAATGAAAACAAATAAGAAAAGATGGCAGGTAAACTGGTAGATTAAATATATTGACTAGTTCTGTGTTAGGGCCTTACCTGACTCTTAATTTGAACACACTTAAACATTTTTTTTAAATCAGAAAACTTAAACAATAATGATGAAAAATAAGATGAAAAAGTTTTTTTCAGCGGAGGTAATGGTGTTGTGGTTATTGAACAGGGTGCTGGTCCATTTCCCGCACGGGTGTGATTGGAGATTTCCCCACACCAGCAGCCAGTTCTTCGATACCAACTGCATGAGTGTCTGACTTCCAAATTCTGATGCAGGGTGTTTCCTATACCAACAAGGAAACATTGCTGGGATTCCAGGAGGCTGTCCTCAAATTCAGTTCACTTTGATACCATTTCCTGGAAATAGCACCAGATGCTGCAGGTTAGGGGCTCCATCTCCCTAGTCCGCCCTCCTCTTCAGAGCCTGCCAAAAACCCAGGCTGTTGCCTGTGCTTCTGACCAACTGGCTACAGGCCGGATGTTCCCAGGACCCCTTCCTCAGAATCAGTGAACTTGCTGGTGTGCCTCACAGAAGTCAGGAAAACATTTACTCACTAGGTCACAGGTTTAATTTAGTAAGATGCAATTCCAGACCAGCCAGATAAGAGATGCATCAGACAAGGAGAAAGGGTGCAGAGCTTCTAAGCCCTCTCCAGGTCCTCCACCACTCCCTAAATGTCCACATGTTTACTGAACTCCATCCTTTCTGAGTTTTTTTTTTTTTAAGATTTATTTATTTTTGCATACAAGCTGGGATGTAGGCCAGAGGTGCAGGGTGGTGAGAGGACTCACCAGAGACAGAGCTGGGAGCAGAACAGGCAGACTGACTGAAGTAGACTGCTGAGGGGAGCAGTGGATGAGGCAGGAGAGGTCTGCTGCACCATTTGGGAATCTCCCTGGCCCGGTATGGAACTCGTAACTCGTGCTGCAGTGGCTCTGGGTAGCTTCATAGTGCTGCGCTTAACCCGTTGCACCACCAGGGAGGCCTGTTTCTGAGTTTTTATGGAGGTTTCCAGTACATGGGGATGATTTATTCAACCTCCAACCTTTTCCTCCCCAGAGGGAAATTCCAACCCTCTAATCCCTTGGTTTTCCTGGCAACCAGCTCCATCCTCAGGTACTTCAGAAGCCACCATTTGCATAACAAAAGATACCTTGATATTTCTGAATATTTACTGGGACCCAAGGGTTTTGTGAGCCAGAAACCATGGGAAAAAAACCATACATATATGATACTGTGCCTTAGTCAGCTGAATGACCATATATATATATTTCTTATAGTTCACAGTATCTCTTTGTCTAGAGAAAGATATTTAGCCTTTAGAAATACATACTGGGCCTCCCTGGTGGTGCAGCGGTTGAGTGCTGCGCTGTGGAGCTGTTGGCAGCGGCAACGCGAGTTCAACGCCCGGCTGGGGAGAATCCCACATGGTGCTGCGGACCTCTCCTGCCTCGCCCGCTGGTCACCTCAGCAGTGTATTTCTGATCTGCCTGTTCTGCTCCCTGCTCTGTCTCTGGTGAACCCTCTCGCCGCCCCACGCCTCTGGCCTGTACCCCAGCTTGTATGTATAAATAAAAAATAAATCTTTAAAAAAAATAAAAATGCATACTGAGTCATTTAATTTTGAAATAAGATGAGGGCTGAGATTTACTTGAAAATAAAAGACTGATAGGAAGTGGGTGGGTTGGGTGAAACCAGAGTGGCCCTGTGTTGGTGACTAAGACTTGATAATGGGTTCATGCAGCTTCAGCTGTTGTACTAGTCTTTCTCATGTATGTGTGTATATTTAAGGTTTTCACTGGTCAAGCCTTAAAATAGAATTTATTGAATGAACCTGGCTCAGAACAGGTGAATTTCTGCAAAGTGTTCCTGTAAGATGGGATCTGAGAGCTTCATTTTCCTATTGCCTTTCTTAGAGATTTGTTCCTAGAGGGAACAACACAGTCTGGGCATCTGGGGCTAGTTCTGGTTTTAGTTCAGGGTTATATCAAATCCACTAAACCCATGGTTGCTGATGAGGCAACCCAAGTTGGCTTCCCTGGAAGAGCCTTCATCAGAAGACGTCGTAGTATGGCTTGTAATTCTCCTTCAACCTGGCTCTGTCCCCTCCCATTGCCTCCAGCCACTTGCAGATTATAGAGTCTCTGGGTATGGAAAAGGATCTTTGTTGCTATTCTCAAGTACTCCAGGGCCTTTTGAAAAACTGACACCCTAGAGAGGATCTGTTTCCCCTCCCCAATCCCCCATGTCACTTGGCCAGTGAATGGGATCATGGGATTTGAACCTGTACCTCCTCATTTCTACTGCCCTGTAGTACTTTGCTTTTGTTTGAGTTAAGTTCTGCTGTTTCCCCACTTGACGAGGGGTACCTGTATTCTTTGTTGTATCTCCGAAGTACTGTTTAGAGTGGGTCTTTGCCCCAAACAATGCATAGATTGCCTGACTTGTCTGGGTACACGCTCACTAGCCAGATGACTTTGAATATGCCCGAGAAAATGAAGTACCCTCCAGGGGATGAGGAACACTAAACTGGAGAAGGACATTTTTAATATCACTCATACTCATAAATAGAGCGCTTGAGGGTTTCAGAAAGTGTTTCACAAAAATAACCATCTCATTCACTCTTCCTCGCCCCACCTGCTGGTCTCACTGATGTACTGGCTTGTCAGGTCAGAACTCTGTCAGGATCTTCTAACCACACACTCCAGGCCATGTCCCCTTTGTTCTGCTGCCACATTCTTTTAGCAGATGTTGAAAATAGTAACAAATCTTTAGTTGATGCATTATTGTCACCGTGTCAGCTGTGACCCCTACTGCCACTGTCATTACTAATGTCAATTAAGGAATTCCTGCATGTCAGACCTATTTGAAAACTTGAGTCCTGATATTTAAAGGTAGTAAAATTTAATTCTCCTAAACCCCCCTGGCAGACATATCAGTCTTATCATCTGTGCGATGTTGGATGAGAAGAAATACTTGCTCAAGGTCACAGAACTCACATAGAGCAGAGCTGGGGTTGGGACCCAGGGGTGTCTGATGCAAGGGCCCTCCCTCTAACCATGAAGTCATTTACTGACTTTCCTTCACTTAGTGTCTCCTCCTTGCTAGGCACTTTTCATGTATTGGGGTACAGGTGCAAATAAGACAGATACACCCTCGTATCCTTACTCAACTTACAACTAGTGGGTAAGAGAGACAGTAAGCAGGACATTTGTATCAGTGATGATGAAATAAACTGTAATATGGGGGCATGGGATGTTTGAATGTGCTTGAGTGTGTCTTGGGGTGCTGCTTAGGCTGGTTGGGACTTCTCTGGGGTTCGATCAGACTTGATCCAGTGTAATCCAGACAGAGGGAACAAGGGACAACGAGGAGTCTTGTAGTGGGATCTGACTGGAAGATTTGAGGAGCAGAGAGAATACAGGAGAGCATGTGGGTATCAGTGGAGAGGCAGGGGCTGCCAGCGTGGTGGTGGGGAGCATCCCCATTCCCTGGCCTGGTCTTTGACCCTGGAGTTGTGCTCATTGGCCTCTGACGGACTCAATCCCGACAAACAAACTGCATTCCAGGGAAATGGGATTCTTTAAGACCTTTGGCGCTGAAGCCTCAGACCCAGCTGCACAGGTGTCGGTGGTGGAGACCTGGCTTGGTGGCATGTGTGAAAACAATTTTAGGGTCCTCAGTGGCATGGAGTGGAAGCGATGCCAACAGGGCGACTTGACTGCCAAACGAGTTGCTGTGGCAGCAGCTTTCCTAGGGAGGCTGTCCGGGGAGAGCGATGCCTGCCAACGTCCTCCCTCAGACGTTCCTGGCTTGTCGGGTGCTGATGCGCCTCACAGCAGTGAGCAGCTGCACGGTGGTGCTTAGAGACAATTTATGGGAAGTGGAATGTGCAGAACACAAATTAGGTTCCTCTCTGCCTTGTC
Organism: Scalopus aquaticus; assembly: GCA_004024925.1. Classification (NCBI taxonomy): domain Eukaryota; kingdom Metazoa; phylum Chordata; class Mammalia; order Eulipotyphla; family Talpidae; genus Scalopus; species Scalopus aquaticus. The sequence goes on from PVIJ01006036.1 coordinate 90,956, forward strand.
GGCCAGTGCCCCTTTTCCTCGATTCTTCTGGTTGCACTATGTGTACGGTCATGGATTTGCTCTGATGTTCCTGGTGTCTTAGTTAATGCAGTTTTGTTTTTTCTTGTTAACTGGCACCAACTGTCTGTCATCACACTTCTCAGAGCTGCCTTCTTGGCATCAGCAGCCTGCCTCTGGGGTGGCCCGAGAGCTAGTACTGTTCTCTGTGACCTGTGGTATTTTCAAGTTTGTACCTCTCATAGTTAGTGAAGGCAGGATGATGTTTGTGGAGGCTTGGCCAGAAGGCTTGTGTGGGCAGCTCACGGCCAGGGTGCCGTGCCCTCTTGTGTGGGGTGTACGGCCTTCGCTCCAGGTCCTGAGCCTTTGTGTATTTGATTGAGTAGCCTGGGTCACTTCTTCCAGCATCTTAGATCCCCTATTCTTTTCCCTCTAAACATGTTGAAGGACTAAATGAGGGGTTCTCTGAAGGATCCACGGAGCTCTTGGATCGTTCAGATGTGTCCTATATGTTCTGCACCATCAGGAGCATAACTGGACCTTTAGCCAGGCTCTAGCTCCTCAAAACTTGCAACCTAAGACTTTCCGACGTGGATGAACATTTAAAAGATGGAAACTCAATAGGTTATTGAACGGTTTTGTCAGCAGTGTGGTGAGGCTGTCACTTCTGAAAAAGGGATGTGTGTTTTTTCCTTCTATGTTCATGCCTTAGGTTAAATCATTTGCCCTTAGAACTCCCTCAAATATAGTCAAGCATATGCCCTACAATAGGCATATTAGCATTATAAGTGTGTCAAGGACATAATAATAGCAGCTCTTTTATGTGCATATTATTTATGTTCTTTATGACAACTCTATAGAATGAGTTACTATAATTGCCTATGAAAAGATGTGGGAGTTCAGAGGAGGAAATACACCGTAGTCCTGTGGCTCCTCCACCGTGTCTGCTTTCAGTGCCTGCACCTTTTCTGCAGTCTGGACTGTGCTGCAGAATGAGTCTGATGGGCCAGTGGGCAAATCAGATCAAGGGCAAATCAGGTCAAGAGTGAAGGAGGCAGGATGACCAGATCAGAGGTAAGGACTCCTTGGAGATTGGGACAAGAGGAAACTGATGCTTCACCTCTTTGTGGCCTTGTGAGTGTGTGTGGGGGCTGGGGGAGGGGGAGGAAGTGGAGTTGGCAGCATATAGGTTATAGGTGATCTTTGTTCCTGTATAATAAATGCAATTGTTGGAGCAGACTAGAGGTGGTCCAGGCATGACTTGGTTGGATCTATGCATCAGCTCTCCTGAAATGTGTCTGGTGGCCCAAGGGGAATCCTGCCAGCTCCACCTGGAATGTGGTAGGGCTCAGGCTACCTAGGAGGCCAGTGCTTCTTTCCCATCCATCCGTCACCTCTTAGGAGGAGACCAGCCACAGTAGAGGACCTGCCTCCAGTTGCCCTAGAATACCTTTCTGAGGTGGGATAATTAAAAAAAAAAAAAACATTCTAAGGATAATGCCCTTACAAAAAGCCTGAAAATGCAAAACTAATAAAAAAAAAAAAAAGACAACTGTCAGTAGCAGAATATTTCAAGAGCTGGGGGTGGTATGTCTTCCTTTATTTAGCTGTAGCCTTAGTTTGAGGTGGCACAGTGTTGAGCACAAACACGCTTCATTGGAATGGGAAGGACTGCCCAGCCTTTCATCATAAACCTAGAAGGGATCATGCTCAGTGAAATAAGCCAGAAAGAAAGGAAAATATCAAATGGTTTCACTTATAACAAGAATATAGGGAAACCAAGTAAGAAAGAGACACTCAGCGAGGGATGGGGAGGATAAGGGCAAAAAATTGGAGTAGAAAAGGACACAAGGGACCACGGAGATGGATCACGGGTGAATTGGTGGTGGGCTACCCAAGGGGAATACAAAATGTAAAAAATATAAATAACAATAAAAATAAATCTTGAAATAAAAAAACAAACAAAAACCTGCCGCTCTCTGGGATGAAAGAGCATCCTGTGCACAGAGTACCAGGCAGGATTCAACCCGAGAAACACCAGCAGCAAACAGAGCGAGAGGAGGGAGCTTCCCTGCCAGGTGCTGGCTTGTGTGACTGGGGGGGCTATCGGGCAAGTCCCCAATCTGTAAGGCAGGCTGTCAGGCTGGAGCTCCGGCACAGACTGAAGCTGCTGTGTCTGGGTGGAATTCTTCAGGGACGCCTCAGCTGTTCTCCTAGGGCCTTTCAGCTGATTGAGTCAGGCCCACCCAGTGGTGTCCCAGAAGTTCCCAGTGCTGGGAGGATGGCTGAAGCCTCCCCATAGCTTCCTCTTGAATAAGTACAATGTCCTCAGAGAGACTGCCTCTCTATTTGTGATGTCCCTGCATAGATCTGTGATCTTTTTGTTGGGGGGAGGGTTAAGTATGCATTTCATCAGCTTTGGAACAAGAGGGAGCCTTTGTTTCAATGTCTGAATCAAAGTTGAACCCATTTCATTCTGAAGTTACTTGAGCTCTCCCGAAGCTTCTTGCAGAGATATCTATACCACAGCACCATGGAGTAAGAATGGAGTTACCCGTGCCCCTGGGGACAGCATTAATCCATTTCCCAGGCATAATCTAATAATCAGAAAATGCTGGCTTTAGTTTCCTGGGGACAGGAGCTCATTTTATGCATCTTGTTCTGTTTGCATTGGCTGTCTCTCCAGATAGTGCCGGCTTCCATACGTCGGTCCTGTCTTGATCAGATTAATGTCGGGTAGTAACGACTAGATTTGTGTGGATTTACTTGCTGCTCTTAATGGATTGCAGCCTCTGTCTGACACTTGTGTGCTGACTTTCTTGGTAGTTATTTTTTTTAAAGTGGATGAATTCCTGCCAGATAATTTACTGTTTTTCTTTCTCTAGAGAGGGAGGCATGAACTCATGTACCTTTGCTCTCCTTTTTGAGAGGAGGGAGGGAGATGTTGGAAAGCCCAGTACATATCATGGTTTCTGGCAGGTCAGAACCTAGAACCCCAGAGAGGCCCAGCTGCCCAGCAGCTAGGACTACTGACCCCACTCCTGGCCTCTCATGCATGTTGTGGAGCCCGCTGGTGAAAGCATGTACCATTGTGCTCCCTGGGATAAAAAGAGGGGGCTGTTGCTCTGAATGGACCTTGTCAGTCTGCAATGAAGATGCCCTTTAGTTCTTCTTTTTTATTGAGGATCCTGCTGGGAGAAGTTGGAAGTGTGTCCTTCCAGCTCTTCCAGAAAGGTTCTGTGAAGGGAGAGCTGCCTGACCTTGAGAGAGAGAGAGAGAGAGAGAGAGAGAGATTGAGAGAGAGAGAGAGAGAGAGAGAGAGAGAGAGAGAGAGAGAGAGAGAGAGAGAGAGCGCACATGCGAGCGAGCATGTTTGTGTATCTGAGTGTACATGAGTGTAGACATGTGTGAACATCGAGGCTTCTGGGTTTCCTGGGACTCTTGGGAACCCACCACAGCTTCTTGCCATCAGAGGATGGACAAGCCTATGTATTAGTTTTTTGCCTTTATTATCAGCCGTGGGCATTTATTGTATCTTCTCTGCACAGCCTTACTAGGAGAATAGACAGTTAAAAAGACTGTGCAATGCTCTGTCAATACCAGTTGCTTAGGAGGTGCTTTGTCTTGCTGATATTACATTAACTCTCCTTTTTTTTTTTTTAGCACCATTCCAGGCTTCATGGTTTTCCTGCACGATGAATCCATATTTGTGGGTGCCTATCGATAACACTATTTTCTTTTTAAGAGCTCCATTAGGCAGTTGATATTTTTTGACTTGCTTTGAGTGCTCTGAGCCCTCACTAGGTGTCCAGGACTGGCAGGAGATGAGTGGGGAGGTGAGTTTGCCTTCGCTGGCATGACTCAGAACTCTGCTCGTGGAGGACGCTCAGTTCTCTTGAAAATCTAATGAAAGCTTTGGCCTCGCTCTGCAGAAGGCTTAGTGGCAGGAAACTTAGTGTATCATTTCAGGAGCCAGGAAGCTTCTGAGAAGGTTCATGAGGTTCCTGGGACCCCAGCATCAGATCTTTTAATCTTGATGAAATGACAAGTCACTTAAGAGCTAATTTCTTGATCCTTGTATGTTTTTCTTTTTCCCTTCCCATCAGGCAGGTTTTTCTTTTTAAGAAGAAACTAGTACTGGACCGTTTTGTTGTCATAATAACCAGAGGAAGGCTACTAGTGCTGCTGCTGGGTGTCGATAGCTGGGAATGCTCTAGTAGCCCATGAGGGAGAGCACTGAATGTGGAGCAAGTCTGGCCAGACACCCGGAGAGGGAGAGGTCGTCCCCCCTCCAGCTTGGAAGTGGAGTCCAGGAGCTCAGTGTCCGACTCGGGCAGAGTGGACCCTGAGCAGAGGGAAGGCCTTGCCACCGAGACGGGACTGCGGCCCCTGCTGGGTGCCACTGTGTGTCTCTGGAACGCTGTTGGGCTGTCCCTGCTTCAGCTTCTGTCAGCGAAAGCTGAAGTTGTGTCGGGCTCACTCCACATTCCACAAAAGCCAAAAACCAAAACAAAACCAAAAACAACAAATGGCAAAAAATAAGCAAAGGATCTGTCCTACTGCTGTTCACTTTTTTATTTAAAAATTGCCAACAGTGGAGAGGGTTCTGTCAGTTTAATTTGTAGTGGGAACCTGCTTGCCTGCCTTTTTTCTTCCCTTATTAGAAAGCCTCTGAGTGTGCCCCCCCGCCATCCTTGATGTGACTGGCAGTGTTGTGGATCTTGGCACGCCTAAGAGCCAGGGCTAAGGAATTGCTCTCTAATCTTTGCGACGAGTGAGAAAAGGGCAACAAGGGCTCTTCTGGTCAGATGAGGGTATTTACAGAGGCTTTTGGAACTGCGAGTCGTGAAGTGAGAAACCCTGGGACTCATGGTTTGCTGGAAAGGAAATGGACAGTGTGGGGAGGCATCGGGAGTGGTAATAGCTGCTTCGTGGCCAGAGTGACAAGTGTAAACCTATCCCAGGAGTAATAGGATGTCTCCTGAGCTGCCCATGAACATATTAACTGCTCTGACCTCCTAAGTAACCTGATTCTGCCCATATGTATACCTCCATCCATGCATGTGTTGTGTACACATAGGTGTGTGTGCATTGTATCAAGAGACTTCCAACACTCATGCCTACTTCTGGGCACCTGTGCTAAAGAAATAGCCTGAATGTGGTAAAATGTTGTGTATGCTGTATCTCTTTATTCAGCATCATTTTATTTATAATAGTGAAAAGTGGAAAGAGCCTAAGTGCTTGCAGTTGAAGAATTGTGCAAGTAAGTGACAATTCATTCAAATGATGAAAATGTGAGAAGCCTTGAAATTGCTTATGGGTAGGGCAGCAATGAAAGAATTGGGAATCTGGTGCAGGAGATGGGGAGAGAATCCTTTTAGGTTTCCCCCAAGTCTTTTTTTTTTAATTGTTATTTATGTCTTTTACATTTTGTATTCCCCTTGGGCAGCCCACCACCAATTCACCCGTGATCCATCTCCATGGTCCCCTGTATTCTCCTCTCTTCCATTTTGTGCCCTTATCCTCCCCTCCCCACCCCCAATGCTGAGTGTCTCTCTCCCACCCCGCCTCCCTTTAGTCCTGTTATAAGTGAAACCATTCGATATTTTTCTTTTTCTTTCTGGCTTATTTCACTGAGTATGATTCCCTCTAATTCCATCCATGTCACTGCAAATTGCATGTGTTTATCTTCTTTCCATGCTGAATAGTACTCCATTGTGTATATGTACCACATCTTCTGGATCCAATCATCTATTTTTGGACATCTGGGTTGC